>JAHPZR010046023.1:0-23015 GCA_019787425.1 Platygyra sinensis
CGTGCAGAAACAAAAGAACAGAGTCGAGGTTCAGGGGAGTAATTTGCATTTTCCTTTGTTTTGAACAATGCAAAATGGTAATTATTCCCCTGAACCTCGACTCTGTTCTTTTGTTTCTGCACAATTCGAAACTAGCCTATTGTCGGCCCATACATCTCTTGATTCAAATCTCAGTCCCTAAGAGTATCTAGAAACAACATCTTCAGCGTATCCAAAATGTTTCCTCAGATCCCGGCATAAAGACATTAACTCCTTCGTCTTCTCTTGTATCAGTTATCATGGTCTAAGATTTTTAGAGTTGTGTTTCAAATAGCGTTTGCTCCGTTTAGCGTAACGTTTGCTAAGTGAGGGCCACACCCCAGAAAGAGAAATAGAATACATGCCAATTTAATTCCTGACAACTTGTTCCTGTTTGATAGCGGCTTTTTTGAGAACGTTCGAGAATCTTCTGATTGCCAAGGAGACAGAAAAATAAGGAAACATTCTTTAATTGACGTCATCCGCCCATATAGGCCCCTCGTCTCTGGCAAAGCCTGCATTTTTAGTTTCCAAGCTAGTACTGCACTTCCTTTCTTGCTGTGAATCTCCCAGTGTATTGCTGCTGTCTTCCATTTCTTTAACATTTATGAATGCAGGTTTGTTTGCGTTCTTTATTTTAAAAAGAAAATAGTTTTAACGACAATGTAATAGTGACAATGGAGATGGCTTGGCCTAGCGGTTATGGCGCGCTGGATTTGTAATCCGGAGGTCCCGAGTTCAAATCCTCCTCCCTGCTACTACTGAGATGGATCTACAACTCCTCCACGCTTTGTTTGTAGCGGTCAGCCTCCTGCCAGTTGCGGTTCTTAGCAAGTTTCAGTTTAATTTACAGTATTGTTAGCTTATTTCAGTGTCCACAATACACAATGCGCGAGAGAGTAACAAACAAACAAATTTAGAAAAGAATAAACATTGGCAGGAATATTTCCCTCCAACACCCGGCTCCATAATGGATATTATTTCCATACTTCCCTTTCATTAACTAACGCCATTAAAATAAATATAGGGATAAAATAGAAACCAATTGTCAGCACATCCAAAATTTTACAAGCTTCACTTGAAATAAAAAAGTCCACACGCGAATATTTAAAATCATGTGCATGTGTTAAAGAATAAACTCAACAAATAGACGGAATTGCAAGAAGTGATACCCAAATAAAGAATCTACATTAAAATTATCTCACCTATCCACATAAACAAAAACCAAGAAGATTTTCGTAGGCGTCATTGCACAGCATTTAAAAAAGTGCGGGATGTTTTGGTGACCCTCTACGCGTCAAGAAAAAACAGTTTAAAAAGATATGGATCAGAAAAGCGAGTCCTCTGGCCGAGATAAATCTTGACAAAACGTAAGATCTACGATCAAAATATCAGGCGGAACGGTATCGAGCCGAGAGGAGATGGGGTAAATAGGCTTCGTGTACGAGAACAGTTTCCGTCCTTAACAACAAGGGGGTTACTAAGGTTTCGAACGTCACGAGCCGCATCACATTACATGGTATAAATCAATATATCTTATTAACCAAGTACGAGGGCCGTACTGGGAGAATATCGGCCCGAGGTCTTGACAGTACGGACCGAGCGCAGCGAGGTCCGTACAAAAAAGACCAAGGGCCGATATTCTCCCAGGACGGTCCCGAGCTAGCCTGAATTTCAGCCGTCTCCTTCTCTCTCCCGAGACTTAGCGAGAGGAGGAGACGGCTGAAATTCAGGCTAGTCCCGAGCAAGCTTGGTTATTAGAGAGGTTAAGCATGACGTTTACGGAAAACGGCAAACGGCAAAAATGAAACTTGTTTGCCGTCTGTCTTCAGCTCTCTGTATAGTAGAATCAAAATATTTGTATTTGCAGTAAATAATAAGAGACACTTTTCTATTTTTGTATGATTTATTTAAGGATTACAGGAAAAGAATAGAAAATCAGAGATGACCTTTGCCGTTAGCCGTCTGCCGTAAACGTCATGCTTAAACTCTCTAATAAGAGATTTATTACACGACTGAAATTGTTTAGAAGAAAAACCCAAATGATAGACTGCAAAGACACCATAAACTTCAAGCGCGCAATTTTTATTTAGGGCAAACTGAACGTTTACTCACGTCTGACGTTTTCAAAAAGAAGAAAAACAAAGTTGGAAGAAAACAAAAATAACATTTTATGTGGAGTAAATACTTTAAAAAAAAAAAAAATGTTTAACTACGGAAAAATCTTCGTGCGGGATCATTCGGGACAGTGCCCGGTCCAATACTTATAGAATATTGGACCGGCAACGGAGCAATCTGATTGGCTGGTTTTAGTTATTGGCCCTCTGAACTAACTTAGTCGTGTAATGTACTGGCTTCACATTACATGGTATAGCCATGACAACCAACTTATTTCGAGATACAATTACATGATATGATGATATCACATTACTTATTTCGACCTATTTCGACCTGTTTCATGTCTTTTCGACACATGCATGTGTCGTAATATGTCGTAATATGTCGAAAAGTAATTTTGCTACAGATGGCGCGCCATACCACCCATACACTACGGCGTCTTTGATCTTTTTGGTCCACTGACAAATTTTTCCAAATTTTGCTCGTAAGAGTCGCTTTGGGTAAAGCTCCAATTTCGACCCAATTTTTGGTAAAACAAAAAGAATTCGCCCTAGTGCGACCCCCCCCCCCCCCCCCACAAAGTTTTGATCCAAAACATTTTTGAAACGCGGTCGCACTGGGAAGTAACAATCTTTATGCCTAAAACGTCAATCAAATTGTTTGCCCTTTTCAATGTTCCATACGGTTTCTTCAGTCTGTGCAGCAGCTGCAGAGGCATCGGCAATAGAAGAAGTATGTTCGGGGAAAATAGACCTTGAACTTGGTTCTTCGTTTGTGATCTGGCTTGGAAAAATTTGGGAGCCGTAATAGTTAAATGAACTCCCTCTCTGTCCCTGTTCATCTGTCAGTAAAGGCATGTAGGGAACTTTTGGTACGGAAAGCGAGCGAAATTTTTTCTGTCCATGCTTGTTACACTGAAGTACTTTTCAGTTTGGCGCACTTTTGATCGCGCGTTAATGTAGTAGGGAAGACGCTAACGGATTTTGTGACAAAAAAATGCAATAAAATCGCCTGACAAAAAATCGGCTGTCGCGGCTTCTTTGAAGTTTAGTAGGGTCGGACAAAATTTTGTCAAGGCGAAACACACCGGTCGCACTCGTCTACAACACTCGTTGACAATTTTTTTTTCAAGGTAAACAAAAATTCTGCCTAGTGCGACCAGCAAACACTAATTTCAGTCCATAAAAAGTACGATATAAAATATGTACAGTCAGTGATATCGAAGCGAAATCAAATTCATAAGCAATAGTGCTTTTCAATGTTTATTTTAGTCCATCGCTTAGCAACCGTTTTCTTAGTCAATTTGAAGCTCTCAGACCGTCGACTATTGGACTTGTGTTAAGGAGGAGTCTTCGAGAAGGCATTTCAGTTGAGGAAGGATGCGTTTCATTGAGCGAAACCAAGGCATTTCAGTTGCAGCTTTTCTTGGTAAGTAATCTGTCTTTTCGTTATCGTAATTTCGACGCATAACACAATATGTTATTAACTGAAATATATTGCATTTTTAGGTATTGCGTGGCAGGTTTTTGTTTGTCATTCTGTAAAATAATCGCGTGCTTGAGACAAACTGGTAAAATTTTTCTTCGTATTTATCGTTTGACCCTTCATTTATCGTTACATTTATGTCTGGTTTGGTGATGGAGGGCATATTTGATTCTAACCCCCGTTGCTGAAATTAAACGTAATCGAATGCAAAACCTACCCCTGTACAGATAACGACCGAATTCACTTTCAAATTAGACCATTTCATGAATCTTCCGTAAAATGAGGTTTTATCGTAACAGGAGCATTAAGGTTTAATATAACTCGAGCTCCGAAGTCTCAAATTACAATGAATTGACATGGCACAAAAACAAATTATTCAAGGACTTATCTAGCGTCTAAAAGCTGAAAATACATGTTTATTTCTCAGCGACCGATCGTTGACAAAAAACTAATCCTATCCTTAATAGAATTGGTTCTTAGATCGAATTTTTATGTATGTATATGTGCGATATATCTTAATGCCCAAAAGTTAAAAATATGAAAAGTTCTTTGGTTAACCTTGACTCTTGCAAAAAATGGGCGCCAAAGCATAAATAGTTTGAAATTTATGGTGAATTAGGCATAAGCACTTCAAAACTGTGCTCGGCCACCTTAAATGATCTCTGAAATTTTCTTGTCGTATCTTTAGCTATATTGAATCAAGCTCAAGTAAACAAAGTGAACCGAACACATATCATTACAGTCTTTGCAGTTTGCTGATAATGAATATTCACAACTTTTAATTTGCTTAGAACAGCTACCGTTGACACAAAGTGTCCATGAATAAACAACCCTGAAACCATGAAGATAGAAACGGCTTAAGCCTCCTCCGTTCAAGCCTCCCCTCAGTGAAGTATTTTTTCATTCAAAGTCCGAATTTTCAGATTCACGGCGTGATGATTAGGGAAGTTCAGTTATATTTGATCGAGTATGAGTACAATTTTTCGATTGCTACTTTGTAGGCTTGCCCATCTCATCAGATGGGCCACCCTCTCTACCTAAAACCAACATAAAGAGCGAGGGCTCTGAAACATCAATGGTTTGGAATTCGACACTGTACTGGTGCTCAAACTCGTAGCACCGAAGTCCAATCTAGAAAAGGCCCGTATTAATTTCATCTAAATCAAATCTTGGTCTGATGCGGGGACACGCGACTATAGAAGGGAGCAGACTGCTCAGTCAAGTGGAACCTTTCAAGTATTATTCATGCTTCTTAATTTCAGATAGCATTTTTGCGTCAGGAACAACGATGCAAAAGTCCGCTAGGGAACATTGGTGTCGCTTTTCCCTGTTATTTTGAGCGGCAGTTCTTCCTTATTTCTAAAGCAATCGCTTGAATTACTTCTCGTTTAGCCGCTTTTCAGATCTATAACGCAAATTTTGATTGATGGCTTTAGATATTGTCAATTTCCTACCCTTGGTAAATGTCAATAATTAAGCACAATAAAGAGCGCTAAAGGATACATTGAAAAATTTCAGTTTGACCAGTTTAATTTGTTAATTAACTTTACTTTGTAACATGATGTCAGTTATGATAAGTTTTATATTGTCTTTGTATTGCAGTTGCGGTGCTCGTCCGCATTGAGAAGGGAGCGTGTGACTCAAGTAAGTAAAGAATCCAATTATAACACTCGATTGGTGTTCCCATTTTTAAACCTTTAGCCTAAATTTTTCAAGTTCGTCGTTTGCAATCCGTGTCAATCTTCTCCATCCTTAACCATTCTTGTTTCTTATTATGATTAAGTTAAACTCTTTGGTGTTTCTCTGTTTTGGCAAACAGCTATTTTCAGGTTTCCTTCAACTTTTTAAAGGTCATTTTCCGTGCCCAAAATAACTCAAAATATACCATTCAAGCAACAAAGCCTTAGTTTTTTCCTGGCACTTTGGCATTGTTCATTAACCCTTTCAGTGCCAAGGACGTCGTACTTATAGATTTTACTCTGTCTAACGCCAGACGATTTTCCTCGTCAAAGGGAAACCCCTTGGCACTGAAGGGGTTAACAATGGGTACTTCGATAAGGTGACGCGTCGTTTGTTTAGCAAAGGATCTTGAATAATTAGGACGGTTTGAAATAACTATTGGAATACTTAAGTAGTTTCCAGTTCCAGCAACAAATAAAATTTTAGAAATTCTTATTATCTTATTTTTATTTGTACATATTACAATTATGATATACTATCAATCATTTCTATATTAATTAGTGTAGTTAGATTTACTAGACATGTAAAGCGCTTTTGATCTTCTATTGTAAAAAGCGCTATAGAAATATTAAATATTGTTATTATTAATATTAAATACCGTGACTGAACTCTCTTAAAAAGGTTACCTTATTTAGCCTATCCTTACCCTCAGCACTATAACGACGTTGTTTGAACCTAGCAATTATCCTTCCAAGAATAGTATAATCTGGAATAAATAGTAACCCCCAAAATGAATTTTTCAATCCAACCGTGATATTTTTGGCCTTTTTCTGGAGAACTTCAATCCTAGATCATCAAGGGTGACTGTCCAGTCGGCGTCAATACTATGTTTACAAAAGGGCTTTGAAGTCTGTTTTAAGTCAATTATTTGAGAGAGATAACTTTGGCATTATGGCCTTTCTGGGGGATTTAAGGTAGCGTCCCACCCCAAATGACCACTTCGCGTTCGCACCGTTTCAAGGTGAGACGTTAAATAAAAACTCTGACAAACTAAATATTTTCTGAAAGCTTAATAATTGAAGATTATCATACCGTATTTATTGAAAGAAAAAAGATAAATGCCTTAAAAATATAGCGATCGTTTTGCAAAAGTACATGGCTTGCAATACTCAGTTCCTGTGCAGTCGGAACTGATCAAAAGGAAGAGGCAAACATTGCGCCGAGTTCTTAACACCTTTGTCTCAAAAACCGTGTCGGCGAATTTTGATATCTTGCCTGGTTTGTTTTTTACGCCCAGTTAAACTTCAGGGTTCGAAAAAATATCACTCTTGTTCCTTCATTTGTTTGTAACTCTAGAAAGAACGGGAAAAACAAAAAACGCCGACACGGTTTTTGAGCTACATCATATAGGAACATTTTCCCCAAATTTGAGCTAAAACGGTTGAAAATTCGCTGCACGCGAACTTAAACGTGCGCCCAATTTCTTGAAAATATAGTTTCGAGAAAAAGAGCAAAACTAGACTGCAAAACAGTCGTTTTCGGTCGTTTCGGAAGGCGCGAAGCGCCGTAAGCGTGAGACATTTGAGACATTTCAGTTCTACCAGGCATCGCTGTTGGGTGTTCGTCGCTCGCTCCGAACGTAAGTTGGAAGTGCTTCATCCCAGTTTCCGGAGTTTTCATTCCTCTGACTGGTAATTTGTATTATGAACAACGTTATAAATGCCTAGAGAAACCGGCGAACAAGGGAAAAAGGTAACCGGGCAAAACACCATCAGGAGGAAGAGGCGAAGCCGAACGCGCAGCTATCACTGACTCCAGTGAAACAGAAACCCTCAAGGCAGTAATGCTGCGAGCAGCTGGGTAAGAATGGTAATAAACTAGATAGGAAACAATACAAATTGCTTTCTGGTCTATGTGATCAACACTGATGAATAGAGCCACAAAATTACCGCCACAATTGCCCGGCACAACTTCCTCGAACTCGTGCTGCGTATAATAAGACCCTTTGTCGCTAGCGACAGGTTTGTCAGCCCAATCCTTGTCGATGTCAAAACAATTTCCTTTTTTACTTTTTACTGCTCTCCTTGGAACAAAAGGGCAGCTCGATCGCTTTCGCTTTTTTCTTGAAGACATGGCAACAGCGCAAAAATATTGTTGCCTGGTCTGGCCGTGACAAAATTGCGTGTCGAAACAAGGATGGTATGTAAGATAGTAATGATGTGTTGACAGGTTGTTACAGTGACTTGTTAACATTCCATTAACGGCAATTAGTTAAGAAAACACTATTTTGTCCATAACGTCCGGTAGAAACAATATTTTATATTCGAAATTTCTTTTTCAAAACAAAGATAGGAGTAAGGTCTATCTTGCTATCGTAAAATATTTTTTCCCCAAAATGGTCACATTTGGGGTGGGATGCTACAAAAACACTAATAATAATATCATCATCATCATCATCATCATCATCATCATAATAATAATAATCGTAATCATAGTCTTTATTGCCAAAAGATAAAGGTACATATCTTTTGCTACATTCTAGTCACCTATACACTCAATAAAAAACTACTTTGCCCAAAAATTTAACCAGTCAAACTACAAATGGTTGATATAATACTAAGGAAAAACTATATTATATTGTGTTTAAAAATCAGTCTATTTACATAAGAAGTCATAAATTGTTCGGTGTTAACCTTGAATAGGGCACACTGTTTTTTTACGCGGATTATTTGTCTGTGGTAAATTCGAGCCTAGCGGATGGTTATCTACAGAGGTTTAAAATCTTGCAGCCCTGTCTGTCCTTAATAGAAACGGGAGAAGAAACAAAGCGGCGCTTGTGGAAACAATCTAGCAAAGGTTGTATAATGTTCAAGTCTGATTCTTACGCTCCATACACAGAAAGGCACTAAGGACTTACGGTCTATGTCTACTTGCGAATATTGCTCCTTGCTAAGAGACCTTAAAACATGTAAACATTTGCTTGCTTCTACTAATTTCAGTCTTGCATGTTCACTGAACCTGCAGTTACTTTGAAGGGTAGCACCTAGTGATGACACACTGTTACTCTGTAGAATATTGCAAATTTGCTCAAATGCAAAGATTAATTATGTAATGAAGTTTTGTCGTTGTCTGTTCTCTACAGTTTGTCCCAGTGGTATTACAAATATAACAGCTTCAAGTGGTATACTGGCATACCCCAGCTCAGGAGATTATGGTATAAACGAGACAAAGTGCTGGGGGATTGAAGTCCCCGAGACTTATCAAGGCATTTACTATACTTTCAACAGGTACGTTTTACTGGAGTACCGTTTAATTTGGCCTGCATGACATTATGATGATGATGGTGATGGTGATGATGATGATGATGATGATGATGATGATGATGATTATTATTATTATTATTATAGCAGTATCGCACTTCTAGATGCTGAGCTTGCTAAAGAACATAGCCTGAGCGTATTAACGTAACCTACGTAAAAAAAAAAGATGGTGGAACGATGCTGCATGATGAGTATCATGGACCTCTGACTGGTGTTTCAAACACGTAACCTCTCTAGAACCCTCGCTTTTCGTGTTAGTATTAGGTAGAGAGGGTAGCAAAGCTACCAGTACAGGGAGGGAGGGTGGGGAAAGTGGAGAACAGCCTAGCTTGAACAATAACTCACAACTGAGACAGGGTGAGAAGACAATGGGATTACTAACTGGGGATTGGAGGAGTTGGGAGGGCTATAGCATGCTGAAATCACACGAGAGCATGGTGGAAAATCACTGGGATCTTTGTCGTATGATCAACCATATGGCATATGATTACGTTACATTGACCTAAGGCTATTGCACAATGGCTAATAGGGGGAGGATAGCAGAATAGGTGACAACTTTAGATGACAGCTATGATATAGACTGCAGAGCTCATTAACCACAGTTTAAATGTTTAAATTAAGTGTCGCAAGGAATTTGAACCTGATGTACTGAATGCATTTTGCGCTAGGCGGGTTTAAGAACTCAAAATTTTACAAAGTTTGTTTGAGCTTGTTAGCGCTTTTGCCACTCAGAGATTTCGCAAATTTTCGAAGCCAATTTCTTTTTGAAAACGTCAGACGTGAGTAAACGTTCAGTTTGCCCTAAATAAAAATTGCGCGCTTGAAGTTTATGGTGTCTTTGCAGTCTATCATTTGGGTTGTTCTTCTAAAACAATTTCAGTCGTGTAATAATCTCTTATTAGAGAGTTTAAGCATGGACGTTTACGGCAGACGGCTAACGGCAAAGGTCATCTCTGATTTTCTATTCTTTTCCTGTAATCCTTAAATAAATCATAACAAAAATAGAAAAGTGTCTCTTATTATTTACTGCAAATACAAATATTTTGATTCTACTATACAGAGAGCTGAAGACCGACGGGCCAAAAGTTTCATTTTTTGCCGTTTGCCGTTTTCCGTAAACGTCATGCTTAACACTCTCTAATAACCAAGCTTGCTCGGGACTAGGCCTGAATTTCAGCCGTCTCCGTCCTCTCTGCTAAGTCTCGGGAGAGAGAAGGAGACGGCTGAAATTCAGGCTAGCTCGGACCGTCCTGGAGAAATATCGGCCCTTGGTCTTTTTGTTTACCCTACGGCCTCGCCGCCCTCCGCCATGCCGTCATCTGTCAAGCCACGCGGTCGGGTCACGCATATTGCAGTAGGACAACACACTAGTACGGCACCTCGTACTTGGTTAATAAGATATATTGATTTATACCATGTAATGTGATGCGGGCTCGTGACGTTCCGAAACCTTAGTAACCCCCTTGTTGTTAAGGACAGGAAACTGTTCTCGTACACGAAGCCTATTTACCCCATCTCCTCTCGGCTCGATACCGTTCCGCCATATTTTGATCGTAGATCTTACGTTTTGTCAAGATTTATCTCGGCCAGAGGACTCGCTTTTCTGATCCATATCTTATTAAACTGTTTTTTCTTGACGCGTAGAGGGTCACCAAAACATCCCGCACTTTTTTAAATGCTGTGCAATGACGCCTACGAAAATCTTCTTGGTTTTCTTTCTGTTTTTGCTGTTTATGTGGATAGGTGAGATAATTTTAATGTAGATTCTTTATTTGGGTATCACTTCTTGCAATTCCGTCTATTTGAAGAGTTTATTCTTTAACACATGCACATGATTTTAAATATTCGCGTGTGGACTTTTTTATTTCAAGTGAAGCTTTTAAAATTTTTGATGTGCTGACAATTGGTTTCTATTTTATCCCTATATTTATTTTAATGGCGTTAGTTAATGAAAGGGAAGTATGGAAATAATATCCATTATGGAGCCGGGTGTTGGAGGGAAATATTCCTGCCAATGTTTATTCTTTTCTAAATTTGTTTGTTTGTTACTCTCTCGCGCATTGTGTATTGTGGACACTGAAATAAGCTAACAATACTGTAAATTAAACTGAAACTTGCTAAGAATCGCAACTGGCAGGAGGCTGACCGCTACAAACAAAGCGTGGAGGAGTTGTAGATCCATCTCAGTAGTAGCAGGGAGGAGGATTTGAACTCGGGACCTCCGGATTACAAATCCAGCGCGCCATAACCGCTAGGCCAAGCCGTCTCCATTGTCACTATTACATTGTCGTTAAAACTATTTTCTTTTTAAAACAAAGAACGCAAACAAACCTGCATTCATAAATGTTAAAGAAATGGAAGACAGCAGCAATACACTGGGAGATTCACAGCAAGAAAGGAAGTGCAGTACTAGCTTGGAAACTAAAAATGCAGGCTTTGCCAGAGACGAGGGGCCTATATGGGCGGATGACGTCAATTAAAGAATGTTTCCTTATTTTTCTGTCTCCTTGGCAATCAGAAGATTCTCGAACGTTCTCAAAAAAAGCCGCTATCAAACAGGAACAAGTTGTCAGGAATTAAATTGGCATGTATTCTATTTCTCTTTCTGGGGTGTGGCCCTCACTTAGCAAACGTTACCCTAAACGGAGCAAACGCTATTTGAAACACAACTCTAAAAATCTTAGACCATGATAACTGATACAAGAGAAGACGAAGGAGTTAATGTCTTTATGCCGGGATCTGACGAAACATTTTGGATACGCTGAAGATGTTGTTTCTAGATACTCTTAGGGACTGAGATTTGAATCAAGAGATGTATGGGCCGACAATAGGCTAGTTTCGAATTGTGTAGAAACAAAAGAACAGAGTCGAGGTTCATGGGAATAATTACCATTTTGCATTGTTCAAAACAAAGGAAAATGCAAATTACTCCCCTGAACCTCGACTCTGTTCTTTTGTTTCTGCACAATTCGAAACTAGCCTATTGTCGGCCCATACATCTCTTGATTCAAATCTCAGTCCCTAAGAGTATCTAGAAACACATCTTCAGCGTATCCAAAATGTTTCCTCAGATCCCGGCATAAAGACATTAACTCCTTCGTCTTCTCTTGTATCAGTTATCATGGTCTAAGATTTTTAGAGTTGTGTTTCAAATAGCGTTTGCTCCGTTTAGCGTAACGTTTGCTAAGTGAGGGCCACACCCCAGAAAGAGAAATAGAATACATGCCAATTTAATTCCTGACAACTTGTTCCTGTTTGATAGCGGCTTTTTTTGAGAACGTTCGAGAATCTTCTGATTGCCAAGGAGACAGAAAAATAAGGAAACATTCTTTAATTGACGTCATCCGCCCATATAGGCCCCTCGTCTCTGGCAAAGCCTGCATTTTAGTTTCCAAGCTAGTACTGCACTTCCTTTCTTGCTGTGAATCTCCCAGTGTATTGCTGCTGTCTTCCATTTCTTTAACATTTATGAATGCAGGTTTGTTTGCGTTCTTTATTTTAAAAAGAAAATAGTTTTAACGACAATGTAATAGTGACAATGGAGATGGCTTGGCCTAGCGGTTATGGCGCGCTGGATTTGTAATCGGAGGTCCCGAGTTCAAATCCTCCTCCCTGCTACTACTGAGATGGATCTACAACTCCTCCACGCTTTGTTTGTAGCGGTCAGCCTCCTGCCAGTTGCGGTTCTTAGCAAGTTTCAGTTTAATTTACAGTATTGTTAGCTTATTTCAGTGTCCACAATACACAATGCGCGAGAGAGTAACAAACAAACAAATTTAGAAAAGAATAAACATTGGCAGGAATATTTCCCTCCAACACCCGGCTCCATAATGGATATTATTTCCATACTTCCCTTTCATTAACTAACGCCATTAAAATAAATATAGGGATAAAATAGAAACCAATTGTCAGCACATCCAAAATTTTACAAGCTTCACTTGAAATAAAAAAGTCCACACGCGAATATTTAAAATCATGTGCATGTGTTAAAGAATAAACTCAACAAATAGACGGAATTGCAAGAAGTGATACCCAAATAAAGAATCTACATTAAAATTATCTCACCTATCCACATAAACACAAAACCAAGAACCAGATTTTCGTAGGCGTCATTGCACAGCATTTAAAAAAGTGCGGATGTTTTGGTGACCCTCTACGCGTCAAGAAAAAACAGTTTAAAAAGATATGGATCAGAAAAGCGAGTCCTCTGGCCGAGATAAATCTTGACAAAACGTAAGATCTACGATCAAAATATCAGGCGGAACGGTATCGAGCCGAGAGGAGATGGGGTAAATAGGCTTCGTGTACGAGAACAGTTTCCGTCCTTAACAACAAGGGGGTTACTAAGGTTTCGAACGTCACGAGCCGCATCACATTACATGGTATAAATCAATATATCTTATTAACCAAGTACGAGGGCCGTACTGGGAGAATATCGGCCCGAGGTCTTGACAGTACGGACCGAGCGCAGCGAGGTCCGGTACAACAAAAAGACCAAGGGCCGATATTCTCCCAGGACGGTCCGAGCTAGCCTGAATTTCAGCCGTCTCCTTCTCTCTCCCGAGACTTAGCGAGAGGAGGAGACGGCTGAAATTCAGGCTAGTCCCGAGCAAGCTTGGTTATTAGAGAGGTTAAGCATGACGTTTACGGAAAACGGCAAACGGCAAAAATGAAACTTTTGCCGTCTGTCTTCAGCTCTCTGTATAGTAGAATCAAAATATTTGTATTTGCAGTAAATAGTAGAGACACTTTTCTATTTTTGTATGATTTATTTAAGGATTACAGGAAAAGAATAGAAAATCAGAGATGACCTTTGCCGTTAGCCGTCTGCCGTAAACGTCATGCTTAAACTCTCTAATAAGAGATTATTACACGACTGAAATTGTTTAGAAGAAAAACCCAAATGATAGACTGCAAAGACACCATAAACTTCAAGCGCGCAATTTTTATTTAGGGCAAACTGAACGTTTACTCACGTCTGACGTTTTCAAAAAGAAATTGGCTTCGAAAATTTGCGAAATCTCTGAGTTGGCAAAAGCGCTAACAAGCTCAAACAAACTTTGTAAAATTTTGAGTTCTTAAACCCGCCTAGCGCAAAATGCATTCAGTACATCAGGTTCAAATTCCTTGCGACACTTAATTTAAACATTTAAACTGTGGTTAATGAGCTCTGCAGTCTATATCATAGCTGTCATCTAAAGTTGTCACCTATTCTGCTATCCTCCCCCTATTAGCCATTGTGCAATAGCCTTAGGTCAATGTAACGTAATCATATGCCATATGGTTGATCATACGACAAAGATCCCAGTGATTTTCCACCATGCTCTCGTGTGATTTCAGCATGCTATAGCCCTCCCAACTCCTCCAATCCCCAGTTAGTAATCCCATTGTCTTCTCACCCTGTCTCAGTTGTGAGTTATTGTTCAAGCTAGGCTGTTCTCCACTTTCCCCACCCTCCCTCCCTGTACTGGTAGCTTTGCTACCCTCTCTACCTAATACTAACACGAAAAGCGAGGGTTCTAGAGAGGTTACGTGTTTGAAACACCAGTCAGAGGTCCATGATACTCATCATGCAGCATCGTTCCACCATCTTTTTTTTTTACGTAGGTTACGTTAATACGCTCAGGCTATGTTCTTTAGCAAGCTCAGCATCTAGAAGTGCGATACTGCTATAATAATAATAATAATAATCATCATCATCATCATCATCATCATCATCATCATCACCATCACCATCATCATCATAATGTCATGCAGGCCAAATTAAACGGTACTCCAGTAAAACGTACCTGTTGAAAGTATAGTAAATGCCTTGATAAGTCTCGGGGACTTCAATCCCCCAGCACTTTGTCTCGTTTATACCATAATCTCCTGAGCTGGGGTATGCCAGTATACCACTTGAAGCTGTTATATTTGTAATACCACTGGGACAAACTGTAGAGAACAGACAACGACAAAACTTCATTACATAATTAATCTTTGCATTTGAGCAAATTTGCAATATTCTACAGAGTAACAGTGTGTCATCACTAGGTGCTACCCTTCAAAGTAACTGCAGGTTCAGTGAACATGCAAGACTGAAATTAGTAGAAGCAAGCAAATGTTTACATGTTTTAAGGTCTCTTAGCAAGGAGCAATATTCGCAAGTAGACATAGACCGTAAGTCCTTAGTGCCTTTCTGTGTATGGAGCGTAAGAATCAGACTTGAACATTATACAACCTTTGCTAGATTGTTTCCACAAGCGCCGCTTTGTTTCTTCTCCCGTTTCTATTAAGGACAGACAGGGCTGCAAGATTTTAAACCTCTGTAGATAACCATCCGCTAGGCTCGAATTTACCACAGACAAATAATCCGCGTAAAAAAACAGTGTGCCCTATTCAAGGTTAACACCGAACAATTTATGACTTCTTATGTAAATAGACTGATTTTTAAACACAATATAATATAGTTTTTCCTTAGTATTATATCAACCATTTGTAGTTTGACTGGTTAAATTTTTGGGCAAAGTAGTTTTTTATTGAGTGTATAGGTGACTAGAATGTAGCAAAAGATATGTACCTTTATCTTTTGGCAATAAAGACTATGATTACGATTATTATTATTATGATGATGATGATGATGATGATGATGATGATTATTATTATTAGTGTTTTTGTAGCATCCCACCCCAAATGTGACCATTTTGGGGAAAAAATATTTTACGATAGCAAGATAGACCTTACTCCTATCTTTGTTTTGAAAAAGAAATTTCGAATATAAAATATTGTTTCTACCGGACGTTATGGACAAAATAGTGTTTTCTTAACTAATTGCCGTTAATGGAATGTTAACAAGTCACTGTAACAACCTGTCAACACATCATTACTATCTTACATACCATCCTTGTTTCGACACGCAATTTTGTCACGGCCAGACCAGGCAACAATATTTTTGCGCTGTTGCCATGTCTTCAAGAAAAAAGCGAAAGCGATCGAGCTGCCCTTTTGTTCCAAGGAGAGCAGTAAAAAGTAAAAAAGGAAATTGTTTTGACATCGACAAGGATTGGGCTGACAAACCTGTCGCTAGCGACAAAGGGTCTTATTATACGCAGCACGAGTTCGAGGAAGTTGTGCCGGGCAATTGTGGCGGTAATTTTGTGGCTCTATTCATCAGTGTTGATCACATAGACCAGAAAGCAATTTGTATTGTTTCCTATCTAGTTTATTACCATTCTTACCCAGCTGCTCGCAGCATTACTGCCTTGAGGGTTTCTGTTTCACTGGAGTCAGTGATAGCTGCGCGTTCGGCTTCGCCTCTTCCTCCTGATGGTGTTTTGCCCGGTTACCTTTTTCCCTTGTTCGCCGGTTTCTCTAGGCATTTATAACGTTGTTCATAATACAAATTACCAGTCAGAGGAATGAAAACTCCGGAAACTGGGATGAAGCACTTCCAACTTACGTTCGGAGCGAGCGACGAACACCCAACAGCGATGCCTGGTAGAACTGAAATGTCTCAAATGTCTCACGCTTACGGCGCTTCGCGCCTTCCGAAACGACCGAAAACGACTGTTTTGCAGTCTAGTTTTGCTCTTTTTCTCGAAACTATATTTTCAAGAAATTGGGCGCACGTTTAAGTTCGCGTGCAGCGAATTTTCAACCGTTTTAGCTCAAATTTGGGGAAAATGTTCCTATATGATGTAGCTCAAAAACCGTGTCGGCGTTTTTTGTTTTTCCCGTTCTTTCTAGAGTTACAAACAAATGAAGGAACAAGAGTGATATTTTTTCGAACCCTGAAGTTTAACTGGGCGTAAAAAACAAACCAGGCAAGATATCAAAATTCGCCGACACGGTTTTTGAGACAAAGGTGTTAAGAACTCGGCGCAATGTTTGCCTCTTCCTTTTGATCAGTTCCGACTGCACAGGAACTGAGTATTGCAAGCCATGTACTTTTGCAAAACGATCGCTATATTTTTAAGGCATTTATCTTTTTTCTTTCAATAAATACGGTATGATAATCTTCAATTATTAAGCTTTCAGAAAATATTTAGTTTGTCAGAGTTTTTATTTAACGTCTCACCTTGAAACGGTGCGAACGCGAAGTGGTCATTTGGGGTGGGACGCTACCTTAAATCCCCCAGAAAGGCCATAATGCCAAAGTTATCTCTCTCAAATAATTGACTTAAAACAGACTTCAAAGCCCTTTTGTAAACATAGTATTGACGCCGACTGGACAGTCACCCTTGATGATCTAGGATTGAAGTTCTCCAGAAAAAGGCCAAAAATATCACGGTTGGATTGAAAAATTCATTTTGGGGGTTACTATTTATTCCAGATTATACTATTCTTGGAAGGATAATTGCTAGGTTCAAACAACGTCGTTATAGTGCTGAGGGTAAGGATAGGCTAAATAAGGTAACCTTTTTAAGAGAGTTCAGTCACGGTATTTAATATTAATAATAACAATATTTAATATTTCTATAGCGCTTTTTACAATAGAAGATCAAAAGCGCTTTACATGTCTAGTAAATCTAACTACACTAATTAATATAGAAATGATTGATAGTATATCATAATTGTAATATGTACAAATAAAAATAAGATAATAAGAATTTCTAAAATTTTATTTGTTGCTGGAACTGGAAACTACTTAAGTATTCCAATAGTTATTTCAAACCGTCCTAATTATTCAAGATCCTTTGCTAAACAAACGACGCGTCACCTTATCGAAGTACCCATTGTTAACCCCTTCAGTGCCAAGGGGTTTCCCTTTGACGAGGAAAATCGTCTGGCGTTAGACAGAGTAAAATCTATAAGTACGACGTCCTTGGCACTGAAAGGGTTAATGAACAATGCCAAAGTGCCAGGAAAAAACTAAGGCTTTGTTGCTTGAATGGTATATTTTGAGTTATTTTGGGCACGGAAAATGACCTTTAAAAAGTTGAAGGAAACCTGAAAATAGCTGTTTGCCAAAACAGAGAAACACCAAAGAGTTTAACTTAATCATAATAAGAAACAAGAATGGTTAAGGATGGAGAAGATTGACACGGATTGCAAACGACGAACTTGAAAAATTTAGGCTAAAGGTTTAAAAATGGGAACACCAATCGAGTGTTATAATTGGATTCTTTACTTACTTGAGTCACACGCTCCCTTCTCAATGCGGACGAGCACCGCAACTGCAATACAAAGACAATATAAAACTTATCATAACTGACATCATGTTACAAAGTAAAGTTAATTAACAAATTAAACTGGTCAAACTGAAATTTTTCAATGTATCCTTTAGCGCTCTTTATTGTGCTTAATTATTGACATTTACCAAGGGTAGGAAATTGACAATATCTAAAGCCATCAATCAAAATTTGCGTTATAGATCTGAAAAGCGGCTAAACGAGAAGTAATTCAAGCGATTGCTTTAGAAATAAGGAAGAACTGCCGCTCAAAATAACAGGGAAAAGCGACACCAATGTTCCCTAGCGGACTTTTGCATCGTTGTTCCTGACGCAAAAATGCTATCTGAAATTAAGAAGCATGAATAATACTTGAAAGGTTCCACTTGACTGAGCAGTCTGCTCCCTTCTATAGTCGCGTGTCCCCGCATCAGACCAAGATTTGATTTAGATGAAATTAATACGGGCCTTTTCTAGATTGGACTTCGGTGCTACGAGTTTGAGCACCAGTACAGTGTCGAATTCCAAACCATTGATGTTTCAGAGCCCTCGCTCTTTATGTTGGTTTTAGGTAGAGAGGGTGGCCCATCTGATGAGATGGGCAAGCCTACAAAGTAGCAATCGAAAAATTGTACTCATACTCGATCAAATATAACTGAACTTCCCTAATCATCACGCCGTGAATCTGAAAATTCGGACTTTGAATGAAAAAATACTTCACTGAGGGGAGGCTTGAACGGAGGAGGCTTAAGCCGTTTCTATCTTCATGGTTTCAGGGTTGTTTATTCATGGACACTTTGTGTCAACGGTAGCTGTTCTAAGCAAATTAAAAGTTGTGAATATTCATTATCAGCAAACTGCAAAGACTGTAATGATATGTGTTCGGTTCACTTTGTTTACTTGAGCTTGATTCAATATAGCTAAAGATACGACAAGAAAATTTCAGAGATCATTTAAGGTGGCCGAGCACAGTTTTGAAGTGCTTATGCCTAATTCACCATAAATTTCAAACTATTTATGCTTTGGCGCCCATTTTTTGCAAGAGTCAAGGTTAACCAAAGAACTTTTCATATTTTTAACTTTTGGGCATTAAGATATATCGCACATATACATACATAAAAATTCGATCTAAGAACCAATTCTATTAAGGATAGGATTAGTTTTTTGTCAACGATCGGTCGCTGAGAAATAAACATGTATTTTCAGCTTTTAGACGCTAGATAAGTCCTTGAATAATTTGTTTTTGTGCCATGTCAATTCATTGTAATTTGAGACTTCGGAGCTCGAGTTATATTAAACCTTAATGCTCCTGTTACGATAAAACCTCATTTTACGGAAGATTCATGAAATGGTCTAATTTGAAAGTGAATTCGGTCGTTATCTGTACAGGGGTAGGTTTTGCATTCGATTACGTTTAATTTCAGCAACGGGGGTTAGAATCAAATATGCCCTCCATCACCAAACCAGACATAAATGTAACGATAAATGAAGGGTCAAACGATAAATACGAAGAAAAATTTTACCAGTTTGTCTCAAGCACGCGATTATTTTACAGAATGACAAACAAAAACCTGCCACGCAATACCTAAAAATGCAATATATTTCAGTTAATAACATATTGTGTTATGCGTCGAAATTACGATAACGAAAAGACAGATTACTTACCAAGAAAAGCTGCAACTGAAATGCCTTGGTTTCGCTCAATGAAACGCATCCTTCCTCAACTGAAATGCCTTCTCGAAGACTCCTCCTTAACACAAGTCCAATAGTCGACGGTCTGAGAGCTTCAAATTGACTAAGAAAACGGTTGCTAAGCGATGGACTAAAATAAACATTGAAAAGCACTATTGCTTATGAATTTGATTTCGCTTCGATATCACTGACTGTACATATTTTATATCGTACTTTTTATGGACTGAAATTAGTGTTTGCTGGTCGCACTAGGCAGAATTTTTGTTTACCTTGAAAAAAAAATTGTCAACGAGTGTTGTAGACGAGTGCGACCGGTGTGTTTCGCCTTGACAAAATTTTGTCCGACCCTACTAAACTTCAAAGAAGCCGCGACAGCCGATTTTTTGTCAGGCGATTTTATTGCATTTTTTTGTCACAAAATCCGTTAGCGTCTTCCCTACTACATTTAACGCGCGATCAAAAGTGCGCCAAACTGAAAAGTACTTCAGTGTAACAAGCATGGACAGAAAAAATTTCGCTCGCTTTCCGTACCAAAAGTTCCCTACATGCCTTTACTGACAGATGAACAGGGACAGAGAGGGAGTTCATTTAACTATTACGGCTCCCAAATTTTTCCAAGCCAGATCACAAACGAAGAACCAAGTTCAAGGTCTATTTTCCCCGAACATACTTCTTCTATTGCCGATGCCTCTGCAGCTGCTGCACAGACTGAAGAAACCGTATGGAACATTGAAAAGGGCAAACAATTTGATTGACGTTTTAGGCATAAAGATTGTTACTTCCCAGTGCGACCGCGTTTCAAAAATGTTTTGGATCAAAACTTTGTGGGGGGGGGGGGGGGGGTCGCACTAGGGCGAATTCTTTTTGTTTTACCAAAAATTGGGTCGAAATTGGAGCTTTACCCAAAGCGACTCTTACGAGCAAAATTTGGAAAAATTTGTCAGTGGACCAAAAAGATCAAAGACGCCGTAGTGTATGGGTGGTATGGCGCGCCATCTGTAGCAAAATTACTTTTCGACATATTACGACATATTACGACACATGCATGTGTCGAAAAGACATGAAACAGGTCGAAATAGGTCGAAATAAGTAATGTGATATCATCATATCATGTAATTGTATCTCGAAATAAGTTGGTTGTCATGGCTATACCATGTAATGTGAAGCCAGTACATTACACGACTAAGTTAGTTCAGAGGGCCAATAACTAAAACCAGCCAATCAGATTGCTCCGTTGCCGGTCCAATATTCTATAAGTATTGGACCGGGCACTGTCCCGAATGATCCCGCACGAAGATTTTTCCGTAGTTAAACATTTTTTTTTTTTTTAAAGTATTTACTCCACATAAAATGTTATTTTTGTTTTCTTCCAACTTTGTTTTTCTTCTTTTTGAAAACGTCAGACGTGAGTAAACGTTCAGTTTGCCCTAAATAAAAATTGCGCGCTTGAAGTTTATGGTGTCTTTGCAGTCTATCATTTGGGTTTTTCTTCTAAACAATTTCAGTCGTGTAATAAATCTCTTATTAGAGAGTTTAAGCATGACGTTTACGGCAGACGGCTAACGGCAAAGGTCATCTCTGATTTTCTATTCTTTTCCTGTAATCCTTAAATAAATCATACAAAAATAGAAAAGTGTCTCTTATTATTTACTGCAAATACAAATATTTTGATTCTACTATACAGAGAGCTGAAGACAGACGGCAAACAAGTTTCATTTTTGCCGTTTGCCGTTTTCCGTAAACGTCATGCTTAACCTCTCTAATAACCAAGCTTGCTCGGGACTAGCCTGAATTTCAGCCGTCTCCTCCTCTCGCTAAGTCTCGGGAGAGAGAAGGAGACGGCTGAAATTCAGGCTAGCTCGGGACCGTCCTGGGAGAATATCGGCCCTTGGTCTTTTTTGTACGGACCTCGCTGCGCTCGGTCCGTACTGTCAAGACCTCGGGCCGATATTCTCCCAGTACGGCCCTCGTACTTGGTTAATAAGATATATTGATTTATACCATGTAATGTGATGCGGCTCGTGACGTTCGAAACCTTAGTAACCCCCTTGTTGTTAAGGACGGAAACTGTTCTCGTACACGAAGCCTATTTACCCCATCTCCTCTCGGCTCGATACCGTTCCGCCTGATATTTTGATCGTAGATCTTACGTTTTGTCAAGATTTATCTCGGCCAGAGGACTCGCTTTTCTGATCCATATCTTTTTAAACTGTTTTTTCTTGACGCGTAGAGGGTCACCAAAACATCCCGCACTTTTTTAAATGCTGTGCAATGACGCCTACGAAAATCTTCTTGGTTTTTGTTTATGTGGATAGGTGAGATAATTTTAATGTAGATTCTTTATTTGGGTATCACTTCTTGCAATTCCGTCTATTTGTTGAGTTTATTCTTTAACACATGCACATGATTTTAAATATTCGCGTGTGGACTTTTTTATTTCAAGTGAAGCTTGTAAAATTTTGGATGTGCTGACAATTGGTTTCTATTTTATCCCTATATTTATTTTAATGGCGTTAGTTAATGAAAGGGAAGTATGGAAATAATATCCATTATGGAGCCGGGTGTTGGAGGGAAATATTCCTGCCAATGTTTATTCTTTTCTAAATTTGTTTGTTTGTTACTCTCTCGCGCATTGTGTATTGTGGACACTGAAATAAGCTAACAATACTGTAAATTAAACTGAAACTTGCTAAGAACCGCAACTGGCAGGAGGCTGACCGCTACAAACAAAGCGTGGAGGAGTTGTAGATCCATCTCAGTAGTAGCAGGGAGGAGGATTTGAACTCGGGACCTCCGGATTACAATCCAGCGCGCCATAACCGCTAGGCCAAGCCATCTCCATTGTCACTATTACATTGTCGTTAAAACTATTTTCTTTTTAAAATAAAGAACGCAAACAAACCTGCATTCATAAATGTTAAAGAAATGGAAGACAGCAGCAATACACTGGGAGATTCACAGCAAGAAAGGAAGTGCAGTACTAGCTTGGAAACTAAAAATGCAGGCTTTGCCAGAGACGAGGGGCCTATATGGGCGGATGACGTCAATTAAAGAATGTTTCCTTATTTTTCTGTCTCCTTGGCAATCAGAAGATTCTCGAACGTTCTCAAAAAAAGCCGCTATCAAACAGGAACAAGTTGTCAGGAATTAAATTGGCATGTATTCTATTTCTCTTTCTGGGGTGTGGCCCTCACTTAGCAAACGTTACGCTAAACGGAGCAAACGCTATTTGAAACACAACTCTAAAAATCTTAGACCATGATAACTGATACAAGAGAAGACGAAGGAGTTAATGTCTTTATGCCGGGATCTGAGGAAACATTTTGGATACGCTGAAGATGTTGTTTCTAGATACTCTTAGGGACTGAGATTTGAATCAAGAGATGTATGGGCCGACAATAGGCTAGTTTCGAATTGTGCAGAAACAAAAGAACAGAGTCGAGGTTCAGGGGAATAATTACCATTTTGCATTGTTCAAAACAAAGGAAAATGCAAATTACTCCCCTGAACCTCGACTCTGTTCTTTTGTTTCTGCACGTTTCGAAACTAGCCT
>JAHPZR010046024.1:0-2500 GCA_019787425.1 Platygyra sinensis
AGGCTAGTTTCGAAACGTGCAGAAACAAAAGAACAGAGTCGAGGTTCAGGGGAGTAATTTGCATTTTCCTTTGTTTTGAACAATGCAAAATGGTAATTATTCCCCTGAACCTCGACTCTGTTCTTTTGTTTCTGCACAATTCGAAACTAGCCTATTGTCGGCCCATACATCTCTTGATTCAAATCTCAGTCCCTAAGAGTATCTAGAAACAACATCTTCAGCGTATCCAAAATGTTTCCTCAGATCCCGGCATAAAGACATTAACTCCTTCGTCTTCTCTTGTATCAGTTATCATGGTCTAAGATTTTTAGAGTTGTGTTTCAAATAGCGTTTGCTCCGTTTAGCGTAACGTTTGCTAAGTGAGGGCCACACCCCAGAAAGAGAAATAGAATACATGCCAATTTAATTCCTGACAACTTGTTCCTGTTTGATAGCGGCTTTTTTTGAGAACGTTCGAGAATCTTCTGATTGCCAAGGAGAAAAATAGAAAAACAGAAAAATAAGGAAACATTCTTTAATTGACGTCATCCGCCCATATAGGCCCCTCGTCTCTGGCAAAGCCTGCATTTTTAGTTTCCAAGCTAGTACTGCACTTCCTTTCTTGCTGTGAATCTCCCAGTGTATTGCTGCTGTCTTCCATTTCTTTAACATTTATGAATGCAGGTTTGTTTGCGTTCTTTATTTTAAAAAGAAAATAGTTTTAACGACAATGTAATAGTGACAATGGAGACGGCTTGGCCTAGCGGTTATGGCGCGCTGGATTTGTAATCCGGAGGTCCCGAGTTCAAATCCTCCTCCCTGCTACTACTGAGATGGATCTACAACTCCTCCACGCTTTGTTTGTAGCGGTCAGCCTCCTGCCAGTTGCGATTCTTAGCAAGTTTCAGTTTAATTTACAGTATTGTTAGCTTATTTCAGTGTCCACAATACACAATGCGCGAGAGAGTAACAAACAAACAAATTTAGAAAAGAATAAACATTGGCAGGAATATTTCCCTCCAACACCCGGCTCCATAATGGATATTATTTCCATACTTCCCTTTCATTAACTAACGCCATTAAAATAAATATAGGGATAAAATAGAAACCAATTGTCAGCACATCCAAAATTTTACAAGCTTCACTTGAAATAAAAAAGTCCACACGCGAATATTTAAAATCATGTGCATGTGTTAAAGAATAAACTCAACAAATAGACGGAATTGCAAGAAGTGATACCCAAATAAAGAATCTACATTAAAATTATCTCACCTATCCACATAAACAGCAAAAAACAGAAAGAAAACCAAGAAGATTTTCGTAGGCGTCATTGCACAGCATTTAAAAAAGTGCGGGATGTTTTGGTGACCCTCTACGCGTCAAGAAAAAACAGTTTAAAAAGATATGGATCAGAAAAGCGAGTCCTCTGGCCGAGATAAATCTTGACAAAACGTAAGATCTACGATCAAAATATCAGGCGGAACGGTATCGAGCCGAGAGGAGATGGGGTAAATAGGCTTCGTGTACGAGAACAGTTTCCGTCCTTAACAACAAGGGGGTTACTAAGGTTTCGAACGTCACGAGCCGCATCACATTACATGGTATAAATCAATATATCTTATTAACCAAGTACGAGGGCCGTACTGAGAGAATATCGGCCCGAGGTCTTGACAGTACGGACCGAGCGCAGCGAGGTCCGTACAAAAAAGACCAAGGGCCGATATTCTCCCAGGACGGTCCCGAGCTAGCCTGAATTTCAGCCGTCTCCTTCTCTCTCCCGAGACTTAGCGAGAGGAGGAGACGGCTGAAATTCAGGCTAGTCCCGAGCAAGCTTGGTTAATAAGAGATTTATTACACGACTGAAATTGTTTAGAAGAAAAACCCAAATGATAGACTGCAAAGACACCATAAACTTCAAGCGCGCAATTTTTATTTAGGGCAAACTGAACGTTTACTCACGTCTGACGTTTTCAAAAAGAAGAAAAACAAAGTTGAAAGAAAACAAAAATAACATTTTATGTGGAGTAAATACTTTAAAAAAAAAAAAAATGTTTAACTACGGAAAAATCTTCGTGCAGGATCATTCGGGACAGTGCCCGGTCCAATACTTATAGAATATTGGACCGGCAACGGAGCAATCTGATTGGCTGATTTTAGTTATTGGCCCTCTGAACTAACTTAGTCGTGTAATGTACTGGCTTCACATTACATGGTATAGCCATGACAACCAACTTCTTTCGAGATACAATTACATGATATGATGATATCACATTACTTATTTCGACCTATTTCGACCTGTTTCATGTCTTTTCGACACATGCATGTGTCGTAATATGTCGTAATATGTCGAAAAGTAATTTTGCTACAGATGGCGCGCCATACCACCCATACACTACGGCGTCTTTGATCTTTTTGGTCCACTGACAAATTTTTCCAAATTTTGCTCGTAAGAGTCGCTTTGGGTAAAGCTCCAATTTCGACCCAATTTTTGGTAAAACAAAAAGAATTCGCCCTAGTGCGA
>JAHPZR010046024.1:10000-16770 GCA_019787425.1 Platygyra sinensis
TCGAGATGGAAAAGCTGTTCAGATGAAGTTCGTTTGCTTGTCTGTATGCAAATTACATGTTGTAGGTGACGTGATTTGATAAATGTTCCGTTGTCTTGGGCGAGCGACATTGAATGTGCGTATGTTCTTTTTTTGTAGCATGGTTTTCAAAACAACACAAGTCGCGCTCTTGTTTCTTTGGACTTTCTTGTTGTGATTGTGCAGTAGTCTTTGCATTGCCTTCTTAGCTGGTCTTTTATTTATTTATCTAGAACGAATTTCAGTCTCTTCAGCTTGTGGTTTAATGTTATTAGATTACTGGTAATCCGTCATCTTTGGACCGGTAACCGTTGTCACACCTCGCCATCGATTCGTCATGATGCATGAAGTTGATGCATACAATTTACACATCACAATTTGACACTATACTTTAAGAGACAAGCAAGCACATGGTTCACTGCGCATCCTAAATCATCCATTGGCGCATAACCACAATTCCTTGCGCCATGTCACTGCGCATCCTAAAATATTTCCGTTCGCGCATACCACTGCGCATCCTAAATCTCCCATTTGCGCACAACCACAATTCCTTGCGTTTGGTAAGAAAAAGTGATTGCAAGCCCCTATAATGTAATCTTCTGCTGATTAGAGAGCTGCCTCGCTCGTTCGCTTCAGGCTCCCTCGCTGTGGCAGCAATCAAAGTTCAACCGACAAATGCGTCTTTCGCTGCCGTCAATCAAATTTTCAACAGCTCCTCCCAGCTTCCGACTGGGTTGTCTGAGTTGCGCTTAACGATTTGATTTAATTTCATTCAACTTTGAACTCTGAACTATATTTATACACGGTAAAAAAAATCATCAGGTTCAACAAAATCCAAATTAAAGAATGTCTAAAAATCCTAAAACCTAAAATACTAATTCTGTTATTACATTAATTTACAACACAGCTACCTACAGACCTGATTTACATGAATGCCGTGTATTTAAAAATTTTGATAGAGAAGGCGTTTAAATTGATTTAAGGAACTAGACTCTCCAATATTACAGAGTAAGCTGTTCCAAAGAGTTGCGCTGCTGTAACTAAATCTATTTTTCATATAGTTTGTTCTCGGAAAGGGAACAACAAGTTTATTTGCCGAATCCGGCCTCAGAGCATAGTTTGATACATTTCACGTTACAAATTACGTAGCGCTCGGCAGTAGTCGGAAGCCGGGAGGAGCCGTCGAACATGAATGAGGAAAAACGTAAACGATGACTTCAGTAAATTTTCTCCTCTATATATAGACACGAGCTTTTTACTGGGAAATAAACCACTCAAAAAATTCATACGAAGCTACATCCGAGACTAGAGTGGCGTATTTTCCACATCCTCACTAGTAAAGATATCGATGAATTCACTGATTTCAAGTTTGTCTCATAAATTGTACTTAAATTCGTTGGTGCATGATCGAAATATCTTCGGGTCTTCCTCAAAAGTCTTCGGCAATCTTCTGAAATTGTAGGAAAATGTTCGGAAACGTTCGTCTGGCCTTCGGAACAATTGTAGAAAATCTTCGGAAATCTTCGGACAGTGGTCGGAAATCTTCGGAAAATCGTCAAAACCGCCGTCATCAATGTGTCTATATAATAAAACGAACATTATGCGTCAGCTCGAAGATAGGAATTTTAGGTTCTCGTGACAAGAACAATATCTCACGAGTAAGGGTAGCGAACGAGTGAGATATTGTTCTTGCTACTCGAGCATATAATTCATATCTCCTCGCCCCCTGCTCTTGCCTTGGGTATACATTCCTCTTAAAATGGATTTTCGTCTGGTCGAATGTAGTGTACTAACACCAGTTTTGTTTTCTAATTTTCTGTTCGAAGGTTTGACATAGAAATATGCAAACAATGTAAGTGTGATGGTCTTCAGATCGTGGGATCTAATTCGTTCGGCATTCTGCAATATATAACTGGAACATGTGAACGACTCAGCGACAACCATTTGGAATATCGACGCCTTTCAGGAAATCCAAAGGAAAGTTTTATATCTGCCACAAGGATGTACGTACGTTTTGTGTCGGATGACACCGTTCATCGCAAAGGATTCAACCTCTCCTTTGTCGCTCAATCTTACGACGGTAAGTTCATCAAATAATAGTGTCCAGGAGAAATCCTAATGCCAAATGAAGGGCTTACTTTTTGTGAGCTGAATGCCCCACTGCGTGATCTGCAAATAAGTACTAGCAAATACTGGTCTGCGCATGTTTAATCTACGTATTTTAATTTACGCTCTAGTTTCACGCAAAGACCAGCAAACGCCTGCCGGACTAATATAAAGTTCATAAATCCAGTCTTCCTTAATGCATGTTCCAATAAACTAGATGAATTAGTTGCGGATATTTATGCTGCAACTAATATCCTGATCACGAGCGGTTGTGTCTTCTGTGGCTCGTTATTGCGGCTGCGTGCACATGCAACAAAGGAAAACCGTAGGCGTTTAGTAGTTTAGCAACTGCACATTTTGTCAATCGATAGCCCTTTTCACAGTTAACCTTGCTCATTTGTATTGCAATAAAATCTAGTATGTATGCGAGGCAATTTCGGGCTATTTTGTAGTTTTAGCCCGAAATTGCCTCGCATCCACGTTGGATTACATTGTAATGCAATTGAATTTCTGCGTGACCTCCGCGATACCGGTGCGATGCACTGCCAACTGAGCTATGAAGCCACACATTGGGAGCGACGTCAATTTATTGAGTTCATATCTCCTGTAAGGAGTGAAATAATGTGAAGTATATATGAAATAATTCTGTTTGCGGAGGTCACGGGATCGAATCCCGTTGAAGTCCTGATTTTTCCAGGCTTCTTCGTACAGTGGAACCTCGATTTAACGAAGTCGCTGTGGACCGCCCAAATTTGTTCGTTAAATCGAGGGTTCGTTATATCGAAAACCTCGATATAACGAATTTGAGGGAAACGACCAAAATGTTCGTTATATCGAGGTCATAGTTAATGATTGATTTGTCACACAGGTTACTTCTGTGGAAATACTATGGTGCCAATGTCTACAACATATAATAAGCCGTTGACTGAAAGGTTGCTGTCTCTTTACACTAAGGATTAAAGGATTTGCTGACTGGTGATCTGTTCAGCGTTTATCTTCTGTCGCGTGTTGACATTGTAATTCGTTATATCGAGGTATATTTTACGTTTGGGCTTCCGGATTATATTCCTTATATCGAGGTTCTATTCCATACATTTTACTGTAATTTTGGCCGGGACTTAGAATATCGTTCGTTATATCGAGGACTTCGTTAAATAGAGGTTCGTTAGATAGAGGTTCCAATGTACTGTTAAATTGGAAAATTTACTGCGATGATCATTCTTCACTTTCATCTACAACCACAGTTCCATATTAATTATTTCATACATACTTCACATCATTAGTATACCTTTTGCCCCCTAGGCATCCCATAATGGCTATTTAAAACAATAACTTTGAAAATGGTCACCGCATCGCCAAAAAAGGTCACGGACTTACACCTCATTCATTGGAAAGCCACTTTCAGCTGCCCTAGGATAGACCGAAAGAGAAACGGAGATCCACCTTTTTATCAGTGCTCATGAATTGTGGATCAAACTATCCCAGTATATCTATAAAGTTTCTAATACTGGGAGTTCTTTAAATTTAATTTTCAATCTTCATGATATCTTTTCAAACTATCTCTTTTTAGTCAGAAGTTAGTGTTTTCTCGATATTGTATTAGTATTTATATCAACAGCTTAATCATTTAAACGAGTAATTTACAATATTCAAGAGGACTTGTTTCACTGAGAAACCTTGCTGGAATCTCAGTCCCTCTAACTATTAAAGTTAGACGCTATAAAAAGGTTGTTAGTGGTGTAAATATCACCAGGAATCAATAACTAAAGGGTGTGGTCACACTAAGTCCACACAGAGAGTGTGCAGGGTGTGCACCCCCTCTCCTCCCCCACTGAGATAAAGTCTTCTTCTTCATATTCTCTTTTAAAATTTGTTTTCCTCAACCAGTCAGTCACGCACCGTTCCTTAGTGGTTAACCCCCTTGCTTAAGAAAAATGCTGGATCCGCCCCTGTAATGCCTAAGCACCAGTTCTTGGGCATCTGGTGTGAAAAATGTTTGAGGACACACGTAGGTACCTGCCAAGAACAATTACCATTTCACCCATTATGTAGAGGGTTGCCAATATAAAGGTAAAGTCTGCATACCAACGAGCTAATTGTGTCCCATAAGGCTGGAGCTTATTCCAGTTTCTGGTGGCATGATGCAACAAGAGGGGTATTTTTTACTGTCCCTGGACAAGATGCTAGTCCATCGCAGGGTTACCCGCTCAGCATTAAGTTCGCCGCTACCCTTTTATAGACCTGGGTGAGAGAGAGGTACCATGCAGGAGTAAAGTGTCTTGCCCAAGAACACAACACAATTGTCCCCAACCAGGGCTCTAACTCGGACCGCTCGCTCCGGAGTCGAACGCACTAAATATGGAACCACCGCGCCTCCCACGTTCTCCAATGGCCCGATCCGTAACGGGTCGCCTAACTGGTGACGGTTCACGAGGGATCGTGACGACCTGTTACCGTTTGTCAGTTCGTGACAATTTCGATGATCGAGCGTAGTCCCTCACACTTATACGAATGTTCGTGGCGTCATTATTTTAGAACCGAGGAATGTTATACTTCTTTCACCTGTTTATGTGTGTTGTTTGCGGGTCATCATGATCGGTCAACGAACACGTCACCCCCTTTTGGTGACCCCTTACGGATCGGGTGTATTGGGTCATGTACGATTTAGTTCACGAGAACAAGGTATTCAGTGGAGACCTTGTCATCCAGGCACGGCACTGTGCTGTACCCAGATTCAGGTGTGAAAAGAAAAGGTTTCCGGCGAGGACGGAAAAAATTTCGGCGAGAGCGTAACAGAAGAACTCGGAAAGCGGAGTGATTGGGGCGGGACAGGGGAGCTCCCTCCTTTCGTTCGGGCTCACACAGGGAGCCTGTACGCAGGCTAGATAAACAAGAGCGTTCACATAAGCGTATAACGAGAATCATACTCGGGCAGCGTACAGTCAGGTATGTAATACGTGTGCATAACCTAACATATTTCACATGCTCGATACACAGGAGGTGACGAATCTTACCTAAATGCAACCGAAGATGAAAACCATTGAGGTTTGGAACACGCAAAAGTTGGGCATCGAAAATATCCTTACGATTACGAATACCAGTGGTTTTTAATTGTCCCTGAAGGACGCAGGTCCAGATTGACTTTGATATTTTTGAACTGGAGCAGAGTGAGAATTGCAAAAACGACTACCTTGAGATCCGACAAAAAGCCGACCCTAAAACAATGCAGGGAGTATCGCGGCCCAATCCTGACTGGAAGGGCTGTGTGGCAGTACCAGGCCGAGGCACCATACAGAGTGGCAGGGAACGTAGTGTTGGGTGCAGTTCGTGAGTGATAACAATGCTACCTACTGTCTACAAGGGGTTCAGGGCATCATTCAAAGCAGGTTTGTATAAGCGCTTGGGACATCACTTAATTAAAAGCAATTTAAGAGGCTGTCTCTCTAAAACCCGACCACTGATTTTACTTCGAAAATTCGATTTTTCTCATAAGCTGGGATTTTAAAGCCCTTACCTAGTTAATCACTAAAATGAGTTTTATTTGATTAAAAATTGTAATTGAATTTTCCTAGGCTTAGTTAAAGTTCGGTCCGCTGGACTCAAGTTGCATGTCTGCCGAAACTGGAAAAATAGCACATATTGCCGTCGCTCTAAAAAAATTAATATTCGCTCAAAAGTCCCAATTCTTTTTTTAAACTATAGACATATCACAGCAGTTTGTTTAGCCATGTTTCAATTATAATTCAATGTTGTTCCTTCAACGGCTGAAAGCAGATTTTCTACCCGTAAAATCGAGTTTTGAACCAATCACGAAAATAGCGCTACTTTGAAGGCGCGTTTTAAAAATGTGGCACCTGTTTGAAACCGCTGAACTACATGAACAGAAAGTATAAATGACACTTAATTCAAAACAATAATATAATTTGTCTGCCCACTAGGTTTTCAAAACTAACGACCGCTTGAAGTTCGGGAAATTTGAAAATACTTCAGTGAGTAACTGCATACTCGCCTTCGTGAAGTGCTCCTATAAATTCACGCAACTCTCTTACCTGGCTTCGAGATTAAAGTTTTGGTCATTTGTAGCAATCCTTGAATCCTGAGGCAGCTTTTCCTTCCAGCGGTAGGTTTGTATACAAGGTACATTTACAGTTCTAAACTGTGTCGCGCGTGACGGTCACATACTTCCGTGTTCTTTGTATTGCTGACCATTGTTTTCCTCGAAGTCGGTTAATCATGTAGAGTGCTCTTAAAAGGTTTGTAGAAGAACTCTTTTGGACAACTCTCGGCACACATACAAGTATGAAAACTAAACGGTGATCAGGGGATCCACAGAAGGATTCATAAATGTCATGCCATTTTGTGTTTACAACGGTGTTTTCGTTCCCAATCTTCGCGTGAGTATCACATCCTGATTCCCGTGATAGCAGAGTGGGAACTAATTAAGGGTGTCCTTTCTTTAAGTAAATCCAAGGGATCCGAAAGAATCCGAAAATGAATTTGCGTTTTCTTTACATAAACAGATCAGTCCTATATATCTCTCGATCATGAGTGTGTCAAAGGAGCTGAAGTAGCCACTCTGAAAGGAGGGTCGTACAGTTGCAAGCGGGTGTCTCTGTACACGAGCTCACGAACGGAAAAAACTCTGA
>JAHPZR010046032.1:0-2500 GCA_019787425.1 Platygyra sinensis
TTTTCTCCCTGATTTAACGATGTTTTCGAAGAAAAATACACTTGCAGCAGCAATTATGTTATATCTTGACGATGTATTGAAGAGGAGGAGGTTATACAGATCATCATGGACCAAAATCGGAAGAATCCGTCGATTCCGTACTGGAATTACGACCGTGTAGAGACGACACTTGGAGACATGAGTGAGGCAGAGTTGAAAGCGGAGTTTAGATTTGGAAGTGGCGAGATTAATCTTCTGTATGAGGCTCTGAGGATCCCTGAATCATTCACATGTATCAACGGGACTGTTGCCACTGGTCTGGAAGGGCTGTTGATGTTTTTGAAGCGCTTCGCTTATCCGTGTCGTCTCGGTGACATGATCCCTCGGTTTGGCCGCTCGATTCCCGAGCTAAGTGTGATTCTCTCAGAGGTAACAGAGTTCATTGTTAGTACCCATGGCCATCTCCTTCGAGACATAGACCAGCCCTGGCTTCGACCAGCCCAACTGGAGTTATTTGCCCGGGCGATCAGTCAGAAGGGTGCTGCGCTGGACAACTGCTGGGGTTTTGTGGATGGTACGGTTAGACCCGTCTGTCGCCCAGGAGAGCACCAAAGGGTCATGTACAATGGCCATAAACGAGTACATGGCCTAAAATTCCAATCTGTTGTGGCTCCTAATGGCCTCATAGCTAACCTTTTTGGTCCAGTTGGTGAGTATTCAGTGTTTGTGGTATAGGAATTCTTCAAATGTTATTTTTCAATAAACAAGAAGACTATAATCTTGTGTCCATAATTCAACATGTGACCCTGAAATAATTTTACTCAGTATAATAAAGGACTATACAAAATAAGCCTTTGATAGTGGAATTTTTATCATTGTTTTTCATTTAAAAAAAAAACAGCTAGATCCTTGAACAGAAGTCATTCTTTCTATTAAACAGTGAGGTGTACTTGCTTGAGTAAGCCAACTTTGAGTGAGCAAAGTAGAGATGTTTTTGTTGGGAGATAAAAAAAGAAAATATTTTGAAACTTCTGCCAAATGTTAGCAAAGATAAGCACAAAAGAAGCAAAATGCTATTGGTCTTCTGCAAAATATGAGAGCTAATTTATTTATTTTTCTTCCATGCTTAGTATAGAAATGAAATAATTGGCCCCTATGAGCTGATATGGTATTATAATTGTTAAGTCATGCTCTCTACAGTTATAAATAATATTATTATTCATTCAAAATATTTCCCCGTTTCTGATTAGTTAAAACCACACGCATAATTCACCATAACCAGCTGCTGTTCACCAAATTTGGAAAGAATCTTCGTCATATTGAATCAATGACGTCAAAGGTGCAGCCTGCTGAAAATTATTGAACTGATGACGTCAAAATGACGTCAAAAGTGCAGCCCGCTGCAGATTATTGAACCGTTGACCAAGAAAACCTGGGGACAAGATTGTGTTATTTTTGGTGAGCACAAAAACAATGAACGAAATGGCGAAACTCCTTTAAGAACGGGGAAATATTTTGAATGAATAATAAAGCGATTATTGAATTTGGCTTTCGTAGGATATGAAGAATTCTGCAGATCTCGGAGGTTGTTATCCACCTCGGCCTTTGGCCTCTGTGGATAACACCCTCCTTGATCTGCAGAATTCTTCATATCCTACTCAGCCTCATCCAATAATTGCTAAGTAATTAAATGTAGTTGATGTTATTTGGCATACATATTGCACTTATTCTGATCCTTGCTGCACTTTGAACTAAAATATATTTATATCCAGGAACTTCAGCTGTATGATTTATATCATCTAAGTTGGTTTTAAGCTGTTTTTTTTTTACCTTGTAGAAGGTAAGAGGCATGATTCAAGAATGCTTCAGATGTCTGGTTTGCTTCTTCAACTCCAACAACACTCACATGATGAGGCACTGCAACCACTCTGCATTTACGGTGACCTGGCATACCCCCTTAGAGTCCATCTTCAAGCACCTTATAGGCATGCCCACCTCACGGCAGATCAAGACGCGTTTAATTCATCAATGAGCAAAGTTCGCTCAGCTGTTGAATGGGTTTTTGGAGACATTGTTTCATATTTTGCTTTCCTGGACTTCAAAAAAAATCTAAAGATGGGCCTTAGTCCAGTTGGCACCATGTACTCTGCCTGTGCACTTGTTCGGAATGCTCACACTTGTTTGTACAGTTCTATGTCCAGCTCCTTTTTTGACTTAGAGCCACCAACCATCCAACAGTACTTTCAATTGTAATTTTTTAGACTCGCGGTGATACTTTGAAATCAAACAGGTGATGGTCGTCAACAATTTTGAGAAATGACCCTACCAAACTCAGCTTGGTTGGACATTGTTTATTAATTTCAACCTCAGTAAAATATGCTAAAATTGATAAATAAATAGTATCACGCCACCTTAAAGAGTGAAAAATAGAAAAATACTCTTGAAACTGCAGTGAATAAAAGATCTTGTGTTCAATGCATGACTTTGTAAACTCCCCGTTTAAGTCTGTACTTCCCAGTAT
>JAHPZR010046032.1:10000-19604 GCA_019787425.1 Platygyra sinensis
GCCATGCTTGTTTTTATGCAATACTTGTGCGCGCGCTGAATTGCGTTAGCATGAGCGCGCGCGAAAACCGTGTTCGGCCACCTTCTTAAGGAGGCTCGACAGGGTTTTTAGCTGCACGCGCGCGCGCAATCTACACACGCCATTACTAAGATGCACGCGTCAGCGGATTGAATCAAAATCAGAGAGAGAAGAGTAGAGAAAATAGATCTTTTAACACGTTAATGCAAATGTGAACGGTAAAGCTCTCCCAAATTGGTTTTGGTTACTTTTGTTGTAACCCGTAAAACGATCGTAAGGAAAAGATATCTCCTTGTTACAAAGAATTCGTCCGGATGGATGCCGGTCGTTTCGCACGCGTAGGAACTCGATTGAGCGCGCGTGAACACCTTCGCGCATGCGTAAAGTGGGATCTAGTCGACCGTCTCTTTTTCATATTTTCCAACTTCGTGCGCTAGTATTTTCGCTTCCAGTCGGTGAATTTGTTTCAAATTTTTGGTGACAACTAAGATCAATCGGATGCGTATATATACCAATTTTTAAAAAATTCTGTAGGTGGGAAAAAAATTTAAAAAGCAATAGTCGAAAATTAGGATTTTACTTTCTTCTGTCCTACAGAATTTTTTTAAAATTACATATTTTGACGATCATTCCTAATAACATGTAATATAGGAGTTTGAGAAGATTTCACCGACCCGTTCTCTTAATAACACGATAGCTTTCGATTTTGGGGGTGCAACTGAATGCGTTATAGCGTTGCCATGGTAACAGGTTTTCTGGAAAAAATAAGATGTAATGATTCTATGACATTTCATTTATGTCTGTGGTAAATTTCACACTGATACGATAAACCAAACTGTAATTGGAAAAGATTTGTAAAACTAGTCTGGGGAAAATGAAAACTATTTCGAGCCACCTTAAAAGATAAAAATATGAGTTAATAATGCAGGGTATTTGAAGCCATTTTTTCTGGGACGTAGATGAATAAGCAATCAAAGAAAGTCAAACTCTGTGTGAAATAACACGCTGCATTGAAAAACAATCAAACTTATTTGTTGCGCACTGAGATAACCAAAAGTCACCTAAATAACCATATTTGTCAGCATCGTGGCATGAAAACAAGCACGGTGACCCCCTCTTTTTGTTACGTTTTTAACATCTCCTTGTACTGTAATGACACCATACCAAGTTTCATCGGAAATCTATGGCGGGTTCTTTTACTCGGGAATCACCTTAATGGCACGGGCCTGCAGGGAATCATGGCAGTTGTATTCATCATCTCAGTGAGCGGTCCATCTATAGACTGCGTTGCAGGCGTAAACGGCGAAGGACTGAGAGGCAAAAATTATAGACTGCAAAACAGTCGTTTTCGGACGTTTTCGGAAGGCGCGAAGCGCCGTAAGCGTGATCCTCGAGTGTGAAGCGCGCGAGCCTCACGCGCCCCCAGGGCGTGTGAGGCGAGAAAACGACTGTCGGCTTTCCATACAACGAATTCGTTCTAAGCGGGGGGTCGTATAATGTCACTAAGGTGACAGAAATTTCTTGACAGCTCCACCCAGATCTTATATTTGATACTTTGGATGCCATATTTTCGCGTTAAATTTGTTGCGTTGTCATCGTGAAGTTTCGTTTATTGATTTGGAAAGGACGAGCGTTGCTGTTTTTCTGCAAAATGTAGGGCGTGTCCTTTTCTAAAGAGAAGTCAGTTAAATGAATCAAACAACACCAAAAAAACCGCCTCGCGTAGAGGAAGAAAACCAAAAGAAGCGACAGCGTCAGCAATTACGGATTTTGCCGTTAATGCTTTAAAACATAGTTGGGAATTTTAAGACTGGGTGGATAAAAACCAAAAACATTTTTACGGCACCACCGTGCTTTCACAAATTAAAGAGAAATTAAATCAAGCGAGCCAGCTTTAACCATGGCTGCTGACAACGACGCCACAAATGGAGAGCAAGAGGTTTTGCGAATGAAACGAATGGGCAAATCCCCGCATTATTCAGAGGACAAAAAGTATTCGTGTGTATCATCACAGCAAGGGCCATTATTTCCCGAACAGTGCTAAAATGGGGTTGAAGGGCCTACACGACTCCTTCGGTTCGTGGCATTTGTACATTTGCCGTTTACCTTTTGATCTCTCGACCTTTTTTGTCGCCTCACTCTTGTTTATGAAGAGCACTTCGTGTTATCGTGTTCATATGGAGAAATTAGAGCCGTTAGAACTTTAAGAGGTCATAGGTCTGCGTGATTTCCGCTGTTATCTGCGTGTCGCTTCGTTGAGTTTGACACCTCTATAATTTGCCATGTGCTAGTGCTTTGTTTTGCTCATTTCTATTGCAAGATATGCTATGAGTATTTGCTTTTGAGAGACAAAATATGACGTCGGTTTACCGTGAGCGCGTTGCTTACGTGCATTCTATATTGTCACGCCGGGCCCGGCTGTGATTAGAAGTACAGTAGGTAGATTCTTATCTCGGGTGTCATATTTGCCCTTCTACTTTTTTCTTTAGAGACGCCACAGCTTTACTTCGAGAAAGCTAAACTCTTGACTAGAGAAATTCTTATGTTTTTCTTACACTATCTGATCGAGTTAATGTTTCTGGAGCTCGATGTATAGGTTTATTTCACCTTTGATCGTTCTAGTACCACAGGATTCGAATGTAACTCTTTATGCGCAAGCCTGTTGAATGTGTTGCGTGTTCACAGTGTTATATATAGTTAAGGCAGTCCATGGTTTCGATCCTCCATGTGGATCTGATCAGTTGCCGATATTTCTGAAATACTCTGTACGTCTGTAGTTGCCAGCGCAACTCGTACATTAGTGAGAATGTAGACATTCTGCATTCTTCCCGCGATACCCGACCGCGATAATTTCTGTCTTTCCTGGGAAACTGATACGGCGTCTATATCTTTTTGATGAGGTGTGATTGACATTTGATGACAGATTGCGTCAGGATTAGACCAATGGGAATTTCCCGTTGCTGGAAGAACGGGTAATTTTGAACGAATTTTATATATGCATGGCGGACAGTCGTATTTTTTAGCGTCCCTCACCATTCTCCCTCGCCGTTTTTACACTCGCTCCAGACCTTTCGTTCGAATATGGACCGTCGCTCGCGTTCGCAAAAAATACGACTGTTTTGCAGTCTACAAAAATTAAAACTCGAGGAAGAAGAAAGCAAAGGAACGCCTGCTAGCTATAAGCACCGCGCTTTTCTCATTACGCCCACCAATTTCTATGCCATTCGACTTCATCAACCAATCATGATAATCATCCTTTTATTATGTCAGAAATTTGTCCGAAACAGTACGGACCGAGGAGACAAGGTTAGTAAGATGAACCTCGGTCTAGAAAAAGTGATAAATCTCTTTCGGGTGGCGTGGTCCCTAGACGTACCCCTCGGCTACCTCACTGAAATTAATTGGCTATAAAAGCTTGCAAGAAAGCCTACGGGAACTAAGCAATTAAAAGTAGGGATCACAAGCCGTGTGCAGGGTCAGTAATAAATCGCAGTTAAACGGACTACACATTAAGAATAGCTGGTCTCACTTTACCGCCGACACTCTCAACGCGACATGTTTAAAGACTGTTTTTATTTCCCACTGTGTTTGACCCTTGTAGACCTCGATGCCGGCGGGCGGGAACACTTGACAGTGTGATAATCTAATAAACTCATTACAACATAACTAATCAATTCATTATTTAATAATATTGTTTTCCGTTCCAGACAAATGTGTTGACCTAATACCAGTGGAAATTAACCAGACTCTTGCTGTTTATGCTAGGCAGTCATTCACGGAAATCTAGCTAGGAATGGAGGCCTCCGCTTGCTGTAGAACCCTCTTCTTCAGTTATAATTCAGTTAGACTTAACTGAACCTTCCATTAATTTATGCACGACCAAAAACGGGATAAAATGAGAACAAGAGACGAGAGAAAGTAATAACTGCAATCATTCAGTTAAAAAGCAAGAAGAAATAACAGTTACTATGTTGTTTCAAGGTCTGACTGCGATACATAAACAATTTTATGTTTTCAAAAACAATAGGTCGTTACCGAAATCTAACATGACTTATTCTACACCTTTTAAAGCCGAAGAAACGTTTAGCTGATTATACAAAACCTTTGGAGAGATTTTTTTCTTTCAAATACGCAAGTAAATTAATAGTATTAGCGCATAACATTCGGAGGCTGACTGAAAGAAACTCACGGCATCCGCCACAAGTTTTAACTTGGATTAATTCCAACTGGTAAAAATTCCCTGCTTTTTTTAGGCGATCGAAAGGCAAGATACCGAACTATGAATAATCCTTTGTTATACTACCATGCCATGAAATAATACTATAATAAATCTAAACTTTTCCCAATTCAGCATATCATTTAGCTGTGCCTGCCATATCCCAGGTAAAATACCCATATATGGCTAAAATATTTTCTGATAAAGCAATAGAAAATCAAGTTTAGAATAAGTAACCGATCTTTACCGCATACTTAATCAATGGAATCAAGTTCCTGTTTTTCTGGAAATCGTATTCGTTTTCTTAAGTCTAAAATCAGTCTGCTAAGAAAAGAAGAGTTCAGCTGATTGTTTTTCTTTTGAATACGCAACTGATTTAAGTATTATCAAGCGAAATTTGGAGATTCATTTGAAGAAACTCAGTATAATCAAAGCAAGTTTTAAGTCGGATTGTTTCAAAGTGGTAAAACTACCCTGCTTTAGGCCATCGAAATTGTAAAACCCTTATTATAAATAATCCCTTGTAACACTACCACGACATTCAGTAATACCATAAGAGATCTTGGCAGTTTACAATAATTTTGTGCTAATTGCAAGTTCAGGATATTCTCTAACACTGAATGCCGTAGAGGTTAGATACCAATGTCTGGTTATGAAAACATAGAAGATCGAGTTTAGTGTAAAGTAAACAATCACTGTAATCTGAAACAGAAGATTTCAGTTGTGTCCGGTAAACGCTTGTACCGGGCTATATATACAGTCGAACCCCGCTATTTCGAACTCGGTTAATTCGAAGTCCCCGCTATTTCGAAAGAAGATCGAAGAAGATTTTGGTCATTTACTATCAGCTATTTCAAACCGGTTATCATGTTTCGAATTCCCCGCTTTTTCAACTTGTCAAAATCAGAGTACAAGAAGAAAACTCCCTTGCGACCAACGAAGAGTGAGTCCGTAAAGCAATCGACACTCTCTCACGATGCAGTTTGTTTGCTGTTGAGGGAGCTGAGTTTCGACGGAAAACAAGCCAGTTGTCATTCGCGATCGACAGAAGTATTAGAAAAAACCAAGAACAACAGACCATTCAAAGATGTGTCAATGCAACAGCATCTGCTGATTTATCCGACATATAATTACTGTATTTTTATTTAATCAGTGTCTTTCTTCATACTGTACTGTATTTTATTTAAAAAAATACGATTTATTGCTACGAATTTTACGTTTCCCCGGTTATTTGGAAACCCCGCTATTTCGAACTTTTTTTCATTTACCTTGGGACTTTGAAATAGCGGGGTTCAACTGTAGCTATGCGTTGCAAGCATTGCATCTGATCTGTAACATACAGCTCAAAGCAGCCAATCTTTTGCGCATTCCAACCAGTAGAATGAAGATCCTGTTTTGCGAAGACAAGGTGACGGGAATTAATAAAAGCTGGAATTCCTCCTTTTGGGTACCGACAGAAATTCAGCTTTGATTTGGGAAAGGAATAAAGGCATCTCTTTCAACAAAGCAATCTGATTGTATCCAGCGCTTATTATCCAAACACTGAGGAGGTGGATCTTGACCGAGGTCACTGTGTTCAGTCTGTACACACACCCAAGTCAAGATTCTCCCATAAAGACCTATTAGGCTCAGTTAATGAGATGTTTATTATATGGCAAGCAAGAAAATGTAATTCGCTTTATGTAATATACTGACATTTTGCTTGTGAAAGATAGTGACCTGAACTTAAATCTGCCAAAGTTTGCTCGTCCAGTTTGCTGGTTTTCTCATCAGCTTTTTGCCACTTCTACTAATATTTTTAGAAGAAAATGTTCAATATTTTTGTATTTTATTTTACAACGTTTTCACCGCAAAATAAATTCGTTCGCGATTGTTGCGTTGAACGACTGTATAGACTCTTGTAACTTTACTACTACCACTGAAGTGGAAAAACATACAAGACAGACATTATGCCATTTCTGCTATTGTGCCATTTCTCCTCTTTCACTGCATCCATCGCAGAATCACATTAACCGAATTAAAACCCTTAAATCAATATTTTGTTAAGGAAACGGATTTTTTTGAAGTAAAAGCTTCTCAGTAATGTCTTTTCATTCACGTGCAAGTGTTTCGTTACGTTACCCTAACAATGTGCAAATTAGCTGGAATTTCAGAGAAAATTCTCAGATTTTGGTGGCAGTTTTCAAAGCGCACGTTGAAAAACCCAAGCAATTTTTTTTTAATATTTCGTGCAAGAAGGGTATTTCGACGCCTTACATCCATAAAAGGAGCTCGATTTGACTCCTACCACACGAGGAAAAGTCTTTTTACAATTATATACTAAAACTTGTTTTGCGACACCTATTGTCAAATCTTCATCAAAGGATGCGTTTTTCGCATTGGCAGCTATCATCTTCAACTGAAAAACAGACAAATATAGAGTACCAAAATATTATTCTTCATGCTTTAGCGTGCACTTTCGAATTATGGAGCACGTGGGAGGTTTGGAGAGCGCGAAAGAAGCGTAAGGGTTGCCCGAAGCGATAGCCGAGGGTAACTCTAGCTTCTTGAGGGCTCTCCAATCTTCCCAAGTGGTCCATAACTCGATAGCGCACAGCTAAAAGCATCAACCAACTGTTTTATAACATAGCCAGTGGAATTGTGCATCAAATCCGACGCGAGAAACGGACAACAATATCAGATCGAAGTGATTGTTCGCGGTAAGCGAAATATTTAACAACCAAAATAGGAATTGGTTTTATTTCAAATTTTCTGTTTAAAGCTCGGGTTTTATATTTGACAATTTTAAAACGGATAAATTTAAGCTTACCTTTGAAGGTTGAAACAGACCAGTTTGTGGTTTATTTGGTTTTATCAACTGAGTTGATAATGTGAATTGGCCACCGTAAAGAGATTCGAAAGCTGACGTTTCGAGCGCTAGCCCTTCGTCGGAGCGAATCGAGGAATAGTGGGTTGTGTGTGGCTTATATCGAGAAATATGGAGCTACGCTATTGGTTGGTGCCTGGCAACGTGAAAAAACAACAGAATAAATTAGTTGAATAAAAAGCGTTCGTTGATACCGTGAGGATTGAGAGTGCCGATTTGAAAAATAAATTTTTGTTCTAGAGTTTTGCGGCTTTCTGTGCTTCCTTGATGTAGGGAGAGGCCACAGACCGCCATATGTTGCTTCGAATGATTCGGCAGATTAAAGTGTCTAGCGACCGGTTTAGATGCGTTTTTGTCGTCTTTCGCAACGTCGCAAAGATGTTCTCGGAATCGGTCGCCTAGCCGTCTACCTGTTTCGCCGATATATAACTTTTTGCAGAGAGTGCAAGTTATACAGTAGATGACATTGGCTGAGGTACAGGTAAAATGATCAGTGATTTTGATAGATCGCTTGGGCCCCGACAATTTCTCAACGTTACAAATGAAAGGACATGTAATAATAATAATAATAATAATAATAATAATAATAATAATAATAATAATAATAATAATAATAATAATAATAATAATAATAATAATAATAATAATAATAATAATAATAATAATATCTTTATTTATACAGAAAGACCGATCAGCAAAAATCGAAGGATTTTGCTCGTATAAACCGGTGATCTGATTACAATTAAAAATACATGTTTAAAAAAGAAAATAAGGGAAACGAAAACAGCCTAAGATAAGAAATACTAACGATAAAATAGATATATGTATATTAAGTCTACAGATAAAGACAAATATTGCAATGCTAACTTACACTACAAACATGCGAGGAAACATCCAAATTCAAAAAGTATTTAAAAAGATTCGATTTAAAAGTCTGCATAAATATGTTTTGCATCGTGCGCGTGCACATTTAAAAGTACCGGGTTTTTGACTCGTTTGGAAAGAACTTCTGACTAAAAAGTTACCTATGTTTTTGTCGCATTTAAATGAAATTAATGGCGGTTGCGAAAAGATTCTACCAGTATCGGGATCATTTTGAAGTAATTTAAGGTTTTTGAGAATGATGGATTTTACTGCGTGGCTGTGAGGGTGAAATGTGAGGGTGAATGGAATTCTATTATTATTCTCCTTCTGAGACGTTGTAGTGCTGACTGCCGATCGATTTGTTGGGCGCGATGATGGCCTGCTTTAACAACAGAGGCAGGATAGCCACGTTTGTCGAAAAACTCGCACATTTCCTCTGATTTTAAGGAAAAATCAGAGTCCTCACTACAAAGGCGACGAAGTCTAAGAAACTGAGAATAAGGAATGGAATTCTTGACATGTGATGGATGTGAAGATGAATACAAAAAATAACTATGAGAATATGTGGGTTTGTAGTGCACACTGGTGCATAAACTGTTGCCTTCGACAGAAACTTTAATATCTAGAAATGCTAAAGAAGTGTCGGAAATTTTCCAGGTATATTTAAGAGCCGGATGAAACGAATTAACAGCAGTTATAAATTGATCGAGTTCCTCTCTGGTGGAGGAAGGAGCGCCGACACAGTCGTCAATGTAGCGACGGTAGAGGTCAGGTTTGGGCCGTTGTATTGATTGAAAAATTGGTGTTCTATGTAGCCTACGAAAAGGTTGGCGTAGCTGGGTCCCATTTTGGTACCCATGGCCACCCCATTGATTTGTTTATAATAACTGTCAGCGAATGAAAAACAGTTTAGTGTTAAAACGTGATTTCAATTTCCTGGGCGAAGACAAACTTATTTTCACTATGGATATTACATCTCTTTACACCGTCATCCCTAATGGCGAAGGTCTTCTAGCCCTCAAACATTTTTTCGATTTACGTACTGTTAAGGAACCAAGCTCGGAAACATTAAAACTAGTTCAGCCAGGCGGAGCAATGTTTTTCCCAGCGCCAACTGTGGCCGCTCGCCTTTTTTTTATTATTATTTTTTTTTATCTAGCAACCTGGTGGCAGGATATTTTTTTCCCTCCTAAATGCTCTGTAAGATATTTTTTTTCTCTCCTCATTTCTCTCTGAAAGGATTTTTTTGCCTCAAAAAAGTGTCGTGTTTACATTACAAAATGTATTTACACTTACATTGTGATTATTGCAGTAAAAGTTCTAATATGGAGCTGCAAAGCCTTAAAATGTTGTAAGCTATACAAAATCATTCTTGTATAGCTACATGTTTTCGGAATGTCATTCTTTAGAATCATTAAATATTACCTACTAAATAACAATATTCTCATGTTATAAAGTGATGCTCCACAAAGAAGAGTTTTACAAGAGTGTTGACGTTCCTGCACGACTTCTGCAGTTCGCAAATAGATTGCCCTTTAAGCCTTTATAGTTTAGCTCTTACTAAAGTGTCTTCTAGGTATTTTCCTTTGCGATATGAAATGAAAGGAGACGGCTCCTTGAAGATATTTCTCAGATATGGT
>JAHPZR010046033.1:0-10000 GCA_019787425.1 Platygyra sinensis
TTGTTGTAACCCGTAAAACGATCGTAAGGAAAAGATATCTCCTTGTTACAAAGAAATTCGTCCGGATGGATGCCGGTCGTTTCGCACGCGTAGGAACTCGATTGAGCGCGCGTGAACACCTTCGCGCATGCGTAAAGTGGGATCTAGTCGACCGTCTCTTTTTCATATTTTCCAACTTCGTGCGCTAGTATTTTCGCTTCCAGTCGGTGAATTTGTTTCAAATTTTTGGTGACAACTAAGATCAATCGGATGCGTATATATACCAATTTTTAAAAATTCTGTAGGTGGGAAAAAAATTTAAAAAGCAATAGTCGAAAATTAGGATTTTACTTTCTTCTGTCCTACAGAATTTTTTTAAATTACATATTTTGACGATCATTCCTAATAACATGTAATATAGGAGTTTGAGAAGATTTCACCGACCCGTTCTCTTAATAACACGATAGCTTTCGATTTTGGGGGTGCAACTGAATGCGTTATAGCGTTGCCATGGTAACAGGTTTTCTGGAAAAAATATAGATGTAATGATTCTATGACATTTCATTTATGTCTGTGGTAAATTTCACACTGATACGATAAACCAAACTGTAATTGGAAAAGATTTGTAAAACTAGTCTGGGGAAAATGAAAACTATTTCGAGCCACCTTAAAAGATAAAAATATGAGTTAATAATGCAGGGTATTTGAAGCCATTTTTTCTGGGACGTAGATGAATAAGCAATCAAAGAAAGTCAAACTCTGTGTGAAATAACACGCTGCATTGAAAAACAATCAAACTTATTTGTTGCGCACTGAGATAACCAAAAGTCACCTAAATAACCATATTTGTCAGCATCGTGGCATGAAAACAAGCACGGTGACCCCCTCTTTTTGTTACGTTTTTAACATCTCCTTGTACTGTAATGACACCATACCAAGTTTCATCGGAAATCTATGGCGGGTTCTTTTACTCGGGAATCACCTTAATGGCACGGGCCTGCAGGGAATCATGGCAGTTGTATTCATCATCTCAGTGAGCGGTCCATCTATAGACTGCGTTGCAGGCGTAAACGGCGAAGGACTGAGAGGCAAAAATTATAGACTGCAAAACAGTCGTTTTCGGACGTTTTCGGAAGGCGCGAAGCGCCGTAAGCGTGATCCTCGAGTGTGAAGCGCGCGAGCCTCACGCGCCCCCAGGGCGTGTGAGGCGAGAAAACGACTGTCGGCTTTCCATACAACGAATTCGTTCTAAGCGGGGGGTCGTATAATGTCACTAAGGTGACAGAAATTTCTTGACAGCTCCACCCAGATCTTATATTTGATACTTTGGATGCCATATTTTCGCGTTAAATTTGTTGTGTTGTCATCGTGAAGTTTCGTTTATTGATTTGGAAAGGACGAGCGTTGCTGTTTTTCTGTAAAATGTAGGACGTGTCCTTTTCTAAGAGAAGTCAGTTAAATGAATCAAACAACACCAAAAAAACCGCCTCGCGTAGAGGAAGAAAACCAAAAGAAGCGACAGCGTCGGCAATTACGGATTTTGCGGTTAATGCTTTAAAACATAGTTGGGAATTTTAAGACTGGGTGGATAAAAACCAAAAACATTTTTACGGCACCACCGTGCTTTCACAAATTAAAGAGAAATTAAATCAAGCGAGCCAGCTTTAACCATGGCTGCTGACAACGACGCCACAAATGGAGAGCAAGAGGTTTTGCGAATGAAACGAATGGGCAAATCCCCGCATTATTCAGAGGACAAAAAGTATTCGTGTGTATCATCACAGCAAGGGCCATTATTTCCCGAACAGTGCTAAAATGGGGTTGAAGGGCCTACACGACTCCTTCGGTTCGTGGCATTTGTACATTTGCCGTTTACCTTTTGATCTCTCGACCTTTTTTGTCGCCTCACTCTTGTTTATGAAGAGCACTTCGTGTTATCGTGTTATATGGAGAAATTAGAGCCGTTAGAACTTTAAGAGGTCATAGGTCTGCGTGATTTCCGCTGTTATCTGCGTGTCGCTTCGTTGAGTTTGACACCTCTATAATTTGCCATGTGCTAGTGCTTTGTTTTGCTCATTTCTATTGCAAGATATGCTTTAATGTCCAGTATTTGCTTTTGAGAGACAAAATATGACGTCGGTTTACCGTGAGCGCGTTGCTTACGTGCATTCTATATTGTCACGCCGGGCCCGGCTGTGATTAGAAGTACAGTAGGTAGATTCTTATCTCGGGTGTCATATTTGCCCTTCTACTTTTTTCTTTAGAGACGCCACAGCTTTACTTCGAGAAAGCTAAACTCTTGACTAGAGAAATTCTTATGTTTTTCTTACACTATCTGATCGAGTTAATGTTTCTGGAGCTCGATGTATAGGTTTATTTCACCTTTGATCGTTCTAGTACCACAGGATTCGAATGTAACTCTTTATGCGCAAGCCTGTTGAATGTGTTGCGTGTTCACAGTGTTATATATAGTTAAGGCAGTCCATGGTTTCGATCCTCCATGTGGATCTGATCAGTTGCCGATATTTCTGAAATACTCTGTACGTCTGTAGTTGCCAGCGCAACTCGTACATTAGTGAGAATGTAGACATTCTGCATTCTTCCCGCGATACCCGACCGCGATAATTTCTGTCTTTCCTGGGAAACTGATACGGCGTCTATATCTTTTTGATGAGGTGTGATTGACATTTGATGACAGATTGCGTCAGGATTAGACCAATGGGAATTTCCCGTTGCTGGAAGAACGGGTAATTTTGAACGAATTTTATATATGCATGGCGGACAGTCGTATTTTTTAGCGTCCCTCACCATTCTCCCTCGCCGTTTTTACACTCGCTCCAGACCTTTCGTTCGAATATGGACCGTCGCTCGCGTTCGCAAAAAATACGACTGTTTTGCAGTCTACAAAAATTAAAACTCGAGGAAGAAGAAAGCAAAGGAACGCCTGCTAGCTATAAGCACCGCGCTTTTCTCATTACGCCCACCAATTTCTATGCCATTCGACTTCATCAACCAATCATGATAATCATCCTTTTATTATGTCAGAAATTTGTCCGAAACAGTACGGACCGAGGAGACAAGGTTAGTAAGATGAACCTCGGTCTAGAAAAAGTGATAAATCTCTTTCGGGTGGCGTGGTCCCTAGACGTACCCCTCGGCTACCTCACTGAAATTAATTGGCTATAAAAGCTTGCAAGAAAGCCTACGGGAACTAAGCAATTAAAAGTAGGGATCACAAGCCGTGTGCAGGGTCAGTAATAAATCGCAGTTAAACGGACTACACATTAAGAATAGCTGGTCTCACTTTACCGCCGACACTCTCAACGCGACATGTTTAAAGACTGTTTTTATTTCCCACTGTGTTTGACCCTTGTAGACCTCGATGCCGGCGGGCGGGAACACTTGACAGTGTGATAATCTAATAAACTCATTACAACATAACTAATCAATTCATTATTTAATAATATTGTTTTCCGTTCCAGACAAATGTGTTGACCTAATACCAGTGGAAATTAACCAGACTCTTGCTGTTTATGCTAGGCAGTCATTCACGGAAATCTAGCTAGGAATGGAGGCCTCCGCTTGCTGTAGAACCCTCTTCTTCAGTTATAATTCAGTTAGACTTAACTGAACCTTCCATTAATTTATGCACGACCAAAAACGGGATAAAATGAGAACAAGAGACGAGAGAAAGTAATAACTGCAATCATTCAGTTAAAAAGCAAGAAGAAATAACAGTTACTATGTTGTTTCAAGGTCTGACTGCGATACATAAACAATTTTATGTTTTCAAAAACAATAGGTCGTTACCGAAATCTAACATGACTTATTCTACACCTTTTAAAGCCGAAGAAACGTTTAGCTGATTATACAAAACCTTTGGAGAGATTTTTTTCTTTCAAATACGCAAGTAAATTAATAGTATTAGCGCATAACATTCGGAGGCTGACTGAAAGAAACTCACGGCATCCGCCACAAGTTTTAACTTGGATTAATTCCAACTGGTAAAAATTCCCTGCTTTTTTTAGGCGATCGAAAGGCAAGATACCGAACTATGAATAATCCTTTGTTATACTACCATGCCATGAAATAATACTATAATAAATCTAAACTTTTCCCAATTCAGCATATCATTTAGCTGTGCCTGCCATATCCCAGGTAAAATACCCATATATGGCTAAAATATTTTCTGATAAAGCAATAGAAAATCAAGTTTAGAATAAGTAACCGATCTTTACCGCATACTTAATCAATGGAATCAAGTTCCTGTTTTTCTGGAAATCGTATTCGTTTTCTTAAGTCTAAAATCAGTCTGCTAAGAAAAGAAGAGTTCAGCTGATTGTTTTTCTTTTGAATACGCAACTGATTTAAGTATTATCAAGCGAAATTTGGAGATTCATTTGAAGAAACTCAGTATAATCAAAGCAAGTTTTAAGTCGGATTGTTTCAAAGTGGTAAAAACTACCCTGCTTTAGGCCATCGAAATTGTAAAACCCTTATTATAAATAATCCCTTGTAACACTACCACGACATTCAGTAATACCATAAGAGATCTTGGCAGTTTACAATAATTTTGTGCTAATTGCAAGTTCAGGATATTCTCTAACACTGAATGCCGTAGAGGTTAGATACCAATGTCTGGTTATGAAAACATAGAAGATCGAGTTTAGTGTAAAGTAAACAATCACTGTAATCTGAAACAGAAGATTTCAGTTGTGTCCGGTAAACGCTTGTACCGGGCTATATATACAGTCGAACCCCGCTATTTCGAACTCGGTTAATTCGAAGTCCCCGCTATTTCGAAAGAAGATCGAAGAAGATTTTGGTCATTTACTATCAGCTATTTCAAACCGGTTATCATGTTTCGAATTCCCCGCTTTTTCAACTTGTCAAAATCAGAGTACAAGAAGAAAACTCCCTTGCGACCAACGAAGAGTGAGTCCGTAAAGCAATCGACACTCTCTCACGATGCAGTTTGTTTGCTGTTGAGGGAGCTGAGTTTCGACGGAAAACAAGCCAGTTGTCATTCGCGATCGACAGAAGTATTAGAAAAAACCAAGAACAACAGACCATTCAAAGATGTGTCAATGCAACAGCATCTGCTGATTTATCCGACATATAATTACTGTATTTTTTATTTAATCAGTGTCTTTCTTCATACTGTACTGTATTTTATTTAAAAAAATACGATTTATTGCTACGAATTTTACGTTTCCCCGGTTATTTGGAAACCCCGCTATTTCGAACTTTTTTTCATTTACCTTGGGACTTTGAAATAGCGGGGTTCAACTGTAGCTATGCGTTGCAAGCATTGCATCTGATCTGTAACATACAGCTCAAAGCAGCCAATCTTTTGCGCATTCCAACCAGTAGAATGAAGATCCTGTTTTGCGAAGACAAGGTGACGGGAATTAATAAAAGCTGGAATTCCTCCTTTTGGGTACCGACAGAAATTCAGCTTTGATTTGGGAAAGGAATAAAGGCATCTCTTTCAACAAAGCAATCTGATTGTATCCAGCGCTTATTATCCAAACACTGAGGAGGTGGATCTTGACCGAGGTCACTGTGTTCAGTCTGTACACACACCCAAGTCAAGATTCTCCCATAAAGACCTATTAGGCTCAGTTAATGAGATGTTTATTATATGGCAAGCAAGAAAATGTAATTCGCTTTATGTAATATACTGACATTTTGCTTGTGAAAGATAGTGACCTGAACTTAAATCTGCCAAAGTTTGCTCGTCCAGTTTGCTGGTTTTCTCATCAGCTTTTTGCCACTTCTACTAATATTTTTAGAAGAAAATGTTCAATATTTTTGTATTTTATTTTACAACGTTTTCACCGCAAAATAAATTCGTTCGCGATTGTTGCGTTGAACGACTGTATAGACTCTTGTAACTTTACTACTACCACTGAAGTGGAAAAACATACAAGACAGACATTATGCCATTTCTGCTATTGTGCCATTTCTCCTCTTTCACTGCATCCATCGCAGAATCACATTAACCGAATTAAAACCCTTAAATCAATATTTTGTTAAGGAAACGGATTTTTTTGAAGTAAAAGCTTCTCAGTAATGTCTTTTCATTCACGTGCAAGTGTTTCGTTACGTTACCCTAACAATGTGCAAATTAGCTGGAATTTCAGAGAAAATTCTCAGATTTTGGTGGCAGTTTTCAAAGCGCACGTTGAAAAACCCAAGCAATTTTTTTTTAATATTTCGTGCAAGAAGGGTATTTCGACGCCTTACATCCATAAAAGGAGCTCGATTTGACTCCTACCACACGAGGAAAAGTCTTTTTACAATTATATACTAAAACTTGTTTTGCGACACCTATTGTCAAATCTTCATCAAAGGATGCGTTTTTCGCATTGGCAGCTATCATCTTCAACTGAAAAACAGACAAATATAGAGTACCAAAATATTATTCTTCATGCTTTAGCGTGCACTTTCGAATTATGGAGCACGTGGGAGGTTTGGAGAGCGCGAAAGAAGCGTAAGGGTTGCCCGAAGCGATAGCCGAGGGTAACTCTAGCTTCTTGAGGGCTCTCCAATCTTCCCAAGTGGTCCATAACTCGATAGCGCACAGCTAAAAGCATCAACCAACTGTTTTATAACATAGCCAGTGGAATTGTGCATCAAATCCGACGCGAGAAACGGACAACAATATCAGATCGAAGTGATTGTTCGCGGTAAGCGAAATATTTAACAACCAAAATAGGAATTGGTTTTATTTCAAATTTTCTGTTTAAAGCTCGGGTTTTATATTTGACAATTTTAAAACGGATAAATTTAAGCTTACCTTTGAAGGTTGAAACAGACCAGTTTGTGGTTTATTTGGTTTTATCAACTGAGTTGATAATGTGAATTGGCCACCGTAAAGAGATTCGAAAGCTGACGTTTCGAGCGCTAGCCCTTCGTCGGAGCGAATCGAGGAATAGTGGGTTGTGTGTGGCTTATATCGAGAAATATGGAGCTACGCTATTGGTTGGTGCCTGGCAACGTGAAAAAACAACAGAATAAATTAGTTGAATAAAAAGCGTTCGTTGATACCGTGAGGATTGAGAGTGCCGATTTGAAAAATAAATTTTTGTTCTAGAGTTTTGCGGCTTTCTGTGCTTCCTTGATGTAGGGAGAGGCCACAGACCGCCATATGTTGCTTCGAATGATTCGGCAGATTAAAGTGTCTAGCGACCGGTTTAGATGCGTTTTTGTCGTCTTTCGCAACGTCGCAAAGATGTTCTCGGAATCGGTCGCCTAGCCGTCTACCTGTTTCGCCGATATATAACTTTTTGCAGAGAGTGCAAGTTATACAGTAGATGACATTGGCTGAGGTACAGGTAAAATGATCAGTGATTTTGATAGATCGCTTGGGCCCCGACAATTTCTCAACGTTACAAATGAAAGGACATGTAATAATAATAATAATAATAATAATAATAATAATAATAATAATAATAATAATAATAATAATAATAATAATAATAATAATAATAATAATAATAATAATAATAATAATAATAATATCTTTATTTATACAGAAAGACCGATCAGCAAAAATCGAAGGATTTTGCTCGTATAAACCGGTGATCTGATTACAATTAAAAATACATGTTTAAAAAAGAAAATAAGGGAAACGAAAACAGCCTAAGATAAGAAATACTAACGATAAAATAGATATATGTATATTAAGTCTACAGATAAAGACAAATATTGCAATGCTAACTTACACTACAAACATGCGAGGAAACATCCAAATTCAAAAAGTATTTAAAAGATTCGATTTAAAAGTCTGCATAAATATGTTTTGCATCGTGCGCGTGCACATTTAAAAGTACCGGGTTTTTGACTCGTTTGGAAAGAACTTCTGACTAAAAAGTTACCTATGTTTTTGTCGCATTTAAATGAAATTAATGGCGGTTGCGAAAAGATTCTACCAGTATCGGGATCATTTTGAAGTAATTTAAGGTTTTTGAGAATGATGGATTTTACTGCGTGGCTGTGAGGGTGAAATGTGAGGGTGAATGGAATTCTATTATTATTCTCCTTCTGAGACGTTGTAGTGCTGACTGCCGATCGATTTGTTGGGCGCGATGATGGCCTGCTTTAACAAACAGAGGCAGGATAGCCACGTTTGTCGAAAAACTCGCACATTTCCTCTGATTTTAAGGAAAAATCAGAGTCCTCACTACAAAGGCGACGAAGTCTAAGAAACTGAGAATAAGGAATGGAATTCTTGACATGTGATGGATGTGAAGATGAATACAAAAAATAACTATGAGAATATGTGGGTTTGTAGTGCACACTGGTGCATAAACTGTTGCCTTCGACAGAAACTTTAATATCTAGAAATGCTAAAGAAGTGTCGGAAATTTTCCAGGTATATTTAAGAGCCGGATGAAACGAATTAACAGCAGTTATAAATTGATCGAGTTCCTCTCTGGTGGAGGAAGGAGCGCCGACACAGTCGTCAATGTAGCGACGGTAGAGGTCAGGTTTGGGGCCGTTGTATTGATTGAAAAATTGGTGTTCTATGTAGCCTACGAAAAGGTTGGCGTAGCTGGGTCCCATTTTGGTACCCATGGCCACCCCATTGATTTGTTTATAATAACTGTCAGCGAATGAAAAACAGTTTAGTGTTAAAACGTGATTTCAATTTCCTGGGCGAAGACAAACTTATTTTCACTATGGATATTACATCTCTTTACACCGTCATCCCTAATGGCGAAGGTCTTCTAGCCCTCAAACATTTTTTCGATTTACGTACTGTTAAGGAACCAAGCTCGGAAACATTAAAACTAGTTCAGCCAGGCGGAGCAATGTTTTTCCCAGCGCCAACTGTGGCCGCTCGCCTTTTTTTTATTATTATTTTTTTTTATCTAGCAACCTGGTGGCAGGATATTTTTTTCCCTCCTAAATGCTCTGTAAGATATTTTTTTTTCTCTCCTCATTTCTCTCTGAAAGGATTTTTTTGCCTCAAAAAAGTGTCGTGTTTACATTACAAAATGTATTTACACTTACATTGTGATTATTGCAGTAAAAGTTCTAATATGGAGCTGCAAAGCCTTAAAATGTTGTAAGCTATACAAAATCATTCTTGTATAGCTACATGTTTTCGGAATGTCATTCTTTAGAATCATTAAATATTACCTACTAAATAACAATATTCTCATGTTATAAAGTGATGCTCCACAAAGAAGAGTTTTACAAGAGTGTTGACGTTCCTGCACGACTTCTGCAGTTCGCAAATAGATTGCCCTTTAAGCCTTTATAGTTTAGCTCTTACTAAAGTGTCTTCTAGGTATTTTCCTTTGCGATATGAAATGAAAGGAGACGGCTCCTTGAAGATATTTCTCAGATATGGTTGGTTCTGTTTAAGGTGCCATTTACGCATGAGTATGTTCTTGAGGTTAGGCAATGCAGGGTGGTATTGCGTTACAAAGGGTAGTATTCTCTTGCGTGCATGTTGTTTCTCTGTTCTAGTGCTTTCCTTTCTGCCAGAAAAATTGACCTCTGAGAGATGTTTTTATTCAGTTGTAGCTGGGTAATCTCTATTCTTGAGGCGTGTTGAAAATTCTTCATGTTCTCCTCAAAAGTGATTTCAGAGGAATTTGTTCTTAGAAGCCTTAACGCTTCTCCTTTGATAAACCTTTTGTGACGCCTGGTGGGTGGCACGAATAGAAATTCGTGTATCGGAGGTTCTCTGTAGGCTTGAAATGTGATCGCACGTCAAGGATAGAATCCTTGTTGAATCTGACACCTTTGTATACTATAGCGTCCAAGAATGTAGTTTCTGTTTCTGATATTTCAGCCGTGAATTTGATTGTAGGATGGAAGTTGTTTGCCTCAGAAGAAATTGTTCTATTTCGTTTTCGCTCGTGTCCAATGCTGATATGACGTCATCGATGAATCTTTTCCAAAAGATTGGCTGATGCTGCTCTGTCCGAGTATTTCTTTTTCTATTTTGGCTATGAAGATGTGTAGCAAAGGCTACGGTCATTTTCGTGTCCACGACTGTCCC
>JAHPZR010046033.1:15000-20000 GCA_019787425.1 Platygyra sinensis
CGGGAGGTAGAGCTGGAGCATTGACCTTCGATTCCACTATGTCTTCACCTGGCATTGCATGAAAGCTCTCAGGGACTTTGTAAAGATGTGACCGGTTTCGGCGGTAGACTCTACCATCCTCTGTGTGGACTTGATAGGAGAGTGGAGCTTCCTGACTACTCACTTGCGCTTTAAACCATCTTGGATGACCTGGTAATGGTCGGACCCGCACCACATCACCATCTTTTAAGGGTTGCAGCTCTTTAGCACCTCTATTGAAGGAGAGCGCTTGCTTTGTTTGCCTTTGTTGCAAATTTCGGTGTACGTTGGGAATGACTTTTCGCTGAAGCAGGTGGCTAGCCATGGGTAGTGAGGTACGGGCTCTACGCGAGAAGAGACGCTGTGCTGGGGTGCTGTCCATGGTGTATTCCGGAAGTCCAGTAGAGACAAGTGTGGGTCATAGCTTGCATCAGCAGCTTTTTTCAATATATTCTTTGCTGTTTTGACACTGTTTTCAGCCTTCCCGTTGGATTGAGGATATCGTGGAGAAGTTGTAACGTGTTCAAACTGGTACTCGGCAGCAAACTTCTTAAACTCAGCACACTCGAACTGTGGGCCGTTGTCTGTGGTGAGTCAGTCTGGAAGACCATATCTTGCCAGATGAGGTTTCAGCTTGTTAATAACCGCTCTGGCTGTCGTAGACGTCAGTATATCCAGCTCGAAGAAATTAGAATAGCGGTCAGTTGTAACCAAGTACTGGGTACCATTGAACTCGAACAGGTCCGCCGAGATGCTCTGCCATGGTCGTGCAGGTATTTCGTGACATTTCAGAGGTTCTTTCTGCTGCTCTGGTTTGTAGCTGTTGCAAATGCTACACCTTGAGATGAATTCTGTAATTTGCTTGTAGATGCCTGGCCAGTAGAAGGCTTCTTTGGCTCTCCTGAGGCACCCCTGAATCCCCAGATGACTGGCATACACTTTATCCATCATGCTTTGTCTGAGGCTAGATGGCACTACAATGCGCTCACCCTTGAACACAACACCATCCTGAACTGACAACTCTTCTCTGAAGGGAAAATAGGCCTGCAACTGGAGGGTACTTCAGCCCTTGTCTCTGGCCAGCCTTGTGTGATAATAGAAGCCAATGCCTGGAGCTCTGCATCAACTTCAGTGGCACTTCTGATTTCTTGTGTTAGGCTACCCACCGCAATAGCAGTCTCTGCCATCGCTTTCGGTTGGCACCCGCCCCTCAGTAGACTTTTCTTAATTAAGAGACTCCCGAATGGGTGTCGGTGATCAGTTTGTCCAATAAAGCTCTTTCTGCCATTACACACGAGCCCTCAAATCGCTCAACTCCGAATCCAAATCGCCTAAAAAGTGTGCCTTTTCTATCTGTGCGTAATTGGTTTCCCGTAGGGCGGCGTGTAAGAGCCCTTAGAGGCGCTACAGCCACAGGGGGCTCAGCCTGCATCAAGCACGCCCCAAGGCCACCACTCATAGAGGTTTCTGTGTCGCACTGGACAGTAACGGGTCTTCTTTTGGGGGCGAAGAACTTGAGCAGCACTTGGCTTGCCTGTTGTTAGAACCTGTACTCTATCACTTGATCTAGGACAATGGCCCATTGAACTTCTTTGTCCCAGGACCAAATCCATTGTCCTTCTTTGACCCAAGCTCTCTCCCCCCCAGGTGGTTTGGGCACCCCAACCCAAATCTGCTAGGCTTGGGTGGTAGGCAATCTTGCTCTGACAATAGATGATGTGCGTGCCCCTGCCTATCAAAGCCCGAGTGTTCACGGTACTGGATGCGAAAAATGGTTCTGGCACTACAGCTGGATGAGCCAACACTGTTGCTAGCTACATTTTTGGAACACCTTTGGGACCTATCGCGTGCTTCGCTTGCGCTTTTGGTGTATCCCAGCTCCAGCGGAGTTTCAGAGAGATTGATTTGCACTTGAAGGCCTACCAGGGGCCGAAGGTTATAGCAACGAACATCCTGGTGTTTTGGAGCAGGTAGACACTAAGAGGAAGCACTCAAAGATCTCATGACCGAAAACCTGCAGAGAAGTGTTTCCAAACCGGTGTCGGCAGTAAGGGCAGCAAGCTTAACGCGGAGAAGGGGATACAGTCAGACAGAACGCAGCGTCAGCTACATGGGCCACATTCATATCATTCAGAGGGTCTCCAGGCTGATCCAAACAAGCTGCAGGCTATCAATGAAATGCCAGCCCCTCCTACGGATACGGAAGGTGTCCAGAGAGTACTAGGGCATAAAATTACGTGCAGAAATTGCTCCCAACCTCGCAGATTTTGGCCAACCACTGAGAGAGCTTGTCAAGAAGGACATGGTTTTGTCTGGACAAGATTTCTGGCCAGTGTCCCCTAGATCAATTTGACACAGTTCTAACACAGTCCCAGTGCTCAAGTTCTTGCGCCCCCCAAAAGAAGGACCGTACTCCAGTGCGACTCTCTATTAGTGGCCTTGGGGCGTGCTTGATTCAGGATGAGCACCCTGTGGCGTACGCCCTCTAGGGCTCTTACCCATACGGAAACCAATACGCCAACAGACAGGGTACCGAAGATGCACATGGCTGACCCACTTAGCCGAGCTTACCTTCCCCTAGTTAGACAGGACATAGTGGACACTCAGGAAGTATGGAATGTTGCCGACACAAGATCACCAACGGAAGTTGAGACTGAGTATGTAGACATGGCGGAGTCTGTACCCATTCGGAAAGTAACCTTGCAAGAAATCAGAAGTGCCACTGAAGTTGATGCAGAGCTCCAGGCATTGGCTTCTATTATCACACAAGGCTGGCCAGAGACAAGGGCTGAAGTACCCTCCCAGTTGCAGGCCTATTTTCCCTTCAGAGAAGAGTTGTCAGTTCAGGATGGTGTTGTGTTCAAGGGTGAGCGCATTGTAGTGCCATCTAGCCTCAGACAAAGCATGATGGATAAAGTGTATGCCAGTCATCTGGGGATTCAGGGGTGCCTCAGGAGAGCCAAAGAAGCCTTCTACTGGCCAGGCATCTACAAGCAAATTACAGAATTCATCTCAAGGTGTAGCATTTGCAACAGCTACAAACCAGAGCAGCAGAAAGAACCTCTGAAATGTCACGAAATACCTGCACGACCATGGCAGAGCATCTCGGCGGACCTGTTCGAGTTCAATGGTACCCAGTACTTGGTTACAACTGACCGCTATTCTAATTTCTTCGAGCTGGATATACTGACGTCTACGACAGCCAGAGCGGTTATTAACAAGCTGAAACCTCATCTGGCAAGATATGGTCTTCCAGACTGACTCACCACAGACAACGGCCCACAGTTCGAGTGTGCTGAGTTTAAGAAGTTTGCTGCCGAGTACCAGTTTGAACACGTTACAACTTCTCCACGATATCCTCAATCCAACGGGAAGGCTGAAAACAGTGTCAAAACAGCAAAGAATATATTGAAAAAAGCTGCTGATGCAAGCTATGACCCACACTTGTCTCTACTGGACTTCCGGAATACACCATGGACAGCACCCCAGCACAGCGTCTCTTCTCGCGTAGAGCCCGTACCTCACTACCCATGGCTAGCCACCTGCTTCAGCGAAAAGTCATTCCCAACGTACACCGAAATTTGCAACAAAGGCAAACAAAGCAAGCGCTCTCCTTCAATAGAGGTGCTAAAGAGCTGCAACCCTTAAAAGATGGTGATGTGGTGCGGGTCCGACCATTACCAGGTCATCCAAGATGGTTTAAAGCGCAAGTGAGTAGTCAGGAAGCTCCACTCTCCTATCAAGTCCACACAGAGGATGGTAGAGTCTACCGCCGAAACCGGTCACATCTTTACAAAGTCCCTGAGAGCTTTCATGCAATGCCAGGTGAAGACATAGTGGAATCGAAGGTCAATGCTCCAGCTCTACCTCCCGCCATGAAACCTACTGAGGAGACACTTCAGGTACCCTCTGAACCTCCAGCGTTGCAGTTACCAGATGTTTCGCAGCCCGATTTACAGCCAGCTTCGCCAGGTGTTCCTCCTCCAGTTTCTACTAGAAGTGGTAGGATTGTTAGGAGACCTGCTTACCTTAGGGACTTCACCACTTAGGAATCTAGTGTATAGGCTTTCGAACGGTTAAACACTGTTAAATTTGTTTTGTGATTCACTTGTCTTTCCGCCTATTCCCATCACTTTGTTTTGTTTGTTCAAGAAGGGAGATGTAACGATGTTATGATGTCATAGGCCCTTCGGGCTTGCGCAGTAGAATGAGATGTATCCGGGATGTTGTTGTGATGATTACGGCTCGTAATGGCGAGCTTATGTGAGTCTTATTGAAACCGTTGAGTTGCCATCGTTTGCTCTCGTTTGGACTACGCTACACCGCCTTTCTTCAAACTCTGTATTTTTATTATTCTAAGACACAGGTCGTGAGTTTTCTCCAACATTTTGACCTAGAGAGGCCATTGAATTGCTAAATTGATCGCTGATTATCGCGCTGAAGACCTCATGAGCGCCGTTGTTTCATATGGCGCTTTCAAAGAAGTAGCGCATGGAATGATTTGTTTGTCTGAGTTACACCGGGGTCAAATTTTCGTGACGTCATTAGTGCACGACGCTATTAGAACTGTAAAAAGAAGTGTCCTAAAGCCCGTGGAAGGTTCCATTTCTAACCCGATTTCCGCCCGCTGATAAATGGCTGCCTACTGCAGGCTACAAGAGTCAAACACAGTGGGAAATAAAAACAGTCTTTAAAATGTCCCGTTGATAGTGTCGGCGGTAAAGCGAGAGTCAACTATTTGTAATGTGAATGGAAGTCTGTTTTATATAACCAGGTGCCATTACTGAACCTGCGCTTGGCTTGTGATCCCTACTGTTAAGGAGGCTCGAAACAGTTTTAATTTTCCCCAGACTAGTTTTACAAATTCTTTTCCAATTACAGTTTGGTTTTTCGTATCAGTGTGAAATTTACCACAGACATACATGAAACGTCATAGAATCATTAGATCATATTTTTAAAAGAAAACCTGTTGCCATGGCAAC
>JAHPZR010046033.1:25000-30000 GCA_019787425.1 Platygyra sinensis
TAGGAGGGAAAAAAATATCCTGCCACCAGGTTGCTAGATAAAAAAAAATAATAATAAAAAAAAGGCGAGCGGCCACAGTTGGCGCTGGGAAAAACATTGCTCCGCCTGGCTGAACTAGTTTTAATGTTTCCGAGCTTGGTTCCTTAACAGTACGTAAATCGAAAAAATGTTTGAGGGCTAGAAGACCTTCGCCATTAGGGATGACGGTGTAAAGAGATGTAATATCCATAGTGAAAATAAGTTTGTCTTCGCCCAGGAAATTGAAATCACGTTTTAACACTAAACTGTTTTTCATTCGCTGACAGTTATTATAAACAAATCAATGGGGTGGCCATGGGTACCAAAATGGGACCCAGCTACGCCAACCTTTTCGTAGGCTACATAGAACACCAATTTTTCAATCAATACAACGGCCCCAAACCTGACCTCTACCGTCGCTACATTGACGACTGTGTCGGCGCTCCTTCCTCCACCAGAGAGGAACTCGATCAATTTATAACTGCTGTTAATTCGTTTCATCCGGCTCTTAAATATACCTGGAAAATTTCCGACACTTCTTTAGCATTTCTAGATATTAAAGTTTCTGTCGAAGGCAACAGTTTATGCACCAGTGTGCACTACAAACCCACATATTCTCATAGTTATTTTTTGTATTCATCTTCACATCCATCACATGTCAAGAATTCCATTCCTTATTCTCAGTTTCTTAGACTTCGTCGCCTTTGTAGTGAGGACCTCTGATTTTTCCTTAAAATCAGAGGAAATGTGCGAGTTTTTCGACAAACGTGGCTATCCTGCCTCTGTTGTTAAAGCAGGCCATCATCGCGCCCAACAAATCGATCGGCAGTCAGCACTACAACGTCTCAGAAGGAGAATAATAATAGAATTCCATTCACCCTCACATTTCACCCTCACAGCCACGCAGTAAAATCCATCATTCTCAAAAACCTTAAATTACTTCAAAATGATCCCGATACTGGTAGAATCTTTTCGCAACCGCCATTAATTTCATTTAAATGCGACAAAAACATAGGTAACTTTTAGTCAGAAGTTCTTTCCAAACGAGTCCAAAACCCGGTACTTTTAAATGTGCACGCGCACGATGCAAAACATATTTATGCAGACTTTTAAATCGAATCTTTTAAATACTTTTTGAATTTGGATGTTTCCTCGCATGTTTGTAGTGTAAGTTAGCATTGCAATATTTGTCTTTATCTGTAGACTTAATATACATATATCTATTTTATCGTTAGTATTTCTTATCTTAGGCTGTTTTCGTTTCCCTTATTTTCTTTTTTAAACATGTATTTTTAATTGTAATCAGATCACCGGTTTATACGAGCAAAATCCTTCGATTTTTGCTGATCGGTCTTTCTGTATAAATAAAGATATTATTATTATTATTATTATTATTATTATTATTATTATTATTATTATTATTATTATTATTATTATTATTATTATTATTATTATTATTATTATTATTATTATTATTATTACATGTCCTTTCATTTGTAACGTTGAGAAATTGTCGGGGCCCAAGCGATCTATCAAAATCACTGATCATTTTACCTGTACCTCAGCCAATGTCATCTACTGTATAACTTGCACTCTCTGCAAAAAGTTATATATCGGCGAAACAGGTAGACGGCTAGGCGACCGATTCCGAGAACATCTTTGCGACGTTGCGAAAGACGACAAAAACGCATCTAAACCGGTCGCTAGACACTTTAATCTGCCGAATCATTCGAAGCAACATATGGCGGTCTGTGGCCTCTCCCTACATCAAGGAAGCACAGAAAGCCGCAAAACTCTAGAACAAAAATTTATTTTTCAAATCGGCACTCTCAATCCTCACGGTATCAACGAACGCTTTTTATTCAACTAATTTATTCTGTTGTTTTTTCACGTTGCCAGGCACCAACCAATAGCGTAGCTCCATATTTCTCGATATAAGCCACACACAACCCACTATTCCTCGATTCGCTCCGACGAAGGGCTAGCGCTCGAAACGTCAGCTTTCGAATCTCTTTACGGTGGCCAATTCACATTATCAACTCAGTTGATAAAACCAAATAAACCACAAACTGGTCTGTTTCAACCTTCAAAGGTAAGCTTAAATTTATCCGTTTTAAAATTGTCAAATATAAAACCCGAGCTTTAAACAGAAAATTTGAAATAAAACCAATTCCTATTTTGGTTGTTAAATATTTCGCTTACCGCGAACATCACTTCGATCTGATATTGTTGTCCGTTTCTCGCGTCGGATTTGATGCACAATTCCACTGGCTATGTTATAAAACAGTTGGTTGATGCTTTTAGCTGTGCGCTATCGAGTTATGGACCACTTGGGAAGATTGGAGAGCCCTCAAGAAGCTAGAGTTACCCTCGGCTATCGCTTCGGGCAACCCTTACGCTTCTTTCGCGCTCTCCAAACCTCCCACGTGCTCCATAATTCGAAAGTGCACGCTAAAGCATGAAGAATAATATTTTGGTACTCTATATTTGTCTGTTTTTCAGTTGAAGATGATAGCTGCCAATGCGAAAAACGCATCCTTTGATGAAGATTTGACAATAGGTGTCGCAAAACAAGTTTTAGTATATAATTGTAAAAAGACTTTTCCTCGTGTGGTAGGAGTCAATCGAGCTCCTTTTATGGATGTAAGGCGTCGAAATACCCTTCTTGCACGAAATATTAAAAAAAATTGCTTGGGTTTTTCAACGTGCGCTTTGAAAACTGCCACCAAAATCTGAGAATTTTCTCTGAAATTCCAGCTAATTTGCACATTGTTAGGGTAACGTAACGAAACACTTGCACGTGAATGAAAAGACATTACTGAGAAGCTTTTACTTCAAAAAAATCCGTTTCCTTAACAAAATATTGATTTAAGGGTTTTAATTCGGTTAATGTGATTCTGCGATGGATGCAGTGAAAGAGGAGAAATGGCACAATAGCAGAAATGGCATAATGTCTGTCTTGTATGTTTTTCCACTTCAGTGGTAGTAGTAAAGTTACAAGAGTCTATACAGTCGTTCAACGCAACAATCGCGAACGAATTTATTTTGCGGTGAAAACGTTGTAAAATAAAATACAAAAATATTGAACATTTTCTTCTAAAAATATTAGTAGAAGTGGCAAAAAGCTGATGAGAAAACCAGCAAACTGGACGAGCAAACTTTGGCAGATTTAAGTTCAGGTCACTATCTTTCACAAGCAAAATGTCAGTATATTACATAAAGCGAATTACATTTTCTTGCTTGCCATATAATAAACATCTCATTAACTGAGCCTAATAGGTCTTTATGGGAGAATCTTGACTTGGGTGTGTGTACAGACTGAACACAGTGACCTCGGTCAAGATCCACCTCCTCAGTGTTGGATAATAAGCGCTGGATACAATCAGATTGCTTTGTTGAAAGAGATGCCTTTATTCCTTTCCCAAATCAAAGCTGAATTTCTGTCGGTACCCAAAAGGAGGAATTCCAGCTTTTATTAATTCCCGTCACCTTGTCTTCGCAAAACAGGATCTTCATTCTACTGGTTGGAATGCGCAAAAGATTGGCTGCTTTGAGCTGTATGTTACAGATCAGATGCAATGCTTGCAACGCATAGCTACAGTTGAACCCCGCTATTTCAAAGTCCCAAGGTAAATGAAAAAAGTTCGAAATAGCGGGGTTTCCAAATAACCGGGGAAACGTAAAATTCGTAGCAATAAATCGTATTTTTTTAAATAAAATACAGTACAGTATGAAGAAAGACACTGATTAAATAAAAAATACAGTAATTATATGTCGGATAAATCAGCAGATGCTGTTGCATTGACACATCTTTGAATGGTCTGTTGTTCTTGGTTTTTTCTAATACTTCTGTCGATCGCGAATGACAACTGGCTTGTTTTCCGTCGAAACTCAGCTCCCTCAACAGCAAACAAACTGCATCGTGAGAGAGTGTCGATTGCTTTACGGACTCACTCTTCGTTGGTCGCAAGGGAGTTTTCTTCTTGTACTCTGATTTTGACAAGTTGAAAAAGCGGGGAATTCGAAACATGATAACCGGTTTGAAATAGCTGATAGTAAATGACCAAAATCTTCTTCGATCTTCTTTCGAAATAGCGGGGACTTCGAATTAACCGAGTTCGAAATAGCGGGGTTCGACTGTATATATAGCCCGGTACAAGCGTTTACCGGACACAACTGAAATCTTCTGTTTCAGATTACAGTGATTGTTTACTTTACACTAAACTCGATCTTCTATGTTTCATAACCAGACATTGGTATCTAACCTCTACGGCATTCAGTGTTAGAGAATATCCTGAACTTGCAATTAGCACAAAATTATTGTAAACTGCCAAGATCTCTTATGGTATTACTGAATGTCGTGGTAGTGTTACAAGGGATTATTTATAATAAGGGTTTTTACAATTTCGATGGCCTAAAGCAGGGTAGTTTTACCACTTTGAAACAATCCGACTTAAAACTTGCTTTGATTATACTGAGTTTCTTCAAATGAATCTCCAAATTTCGCTTGATAATACTTAAATCAGTTGCGTATTCAAAAGAAAAACAATCAGCTGAACTCTTCTTTTCTTAGCAGACTGATTTTAGACTTAAGAAAACGAATACGATTTCCAGAAAAACAGGAACTTGATTCCATTGATTAAGTATGCGGTAAAGATCGGTTACTTATTCTAAACTTGATTTTCTATTGCTTTATCAGAAAATATTTTAGCCATATATGGGTATTTTACCTGGGATATGGCAGGCACAGCTAAATGATATGCTGAATTGGGAAAAGTTTAGATTTATTATAGTATTATTTCATGGCATGGTAGTATAACAAAGGATTATTCATAGTTCGGTATCTTGCCTTTCGATCGCCTAAAAAAAGCAGGGAATTTTTACCAGTTGGAATTAATCCAAGTTAAAACTTGTGGCGGATGCCGTGAGTTTCTTTCAGTCAGCCTCCGAATGTTATGCGCTAATACTATTAATTTACTTGC
>JAHPZR010046035.1:0-14268 GCA_019787425.1 Platygyra sinensis
AATCAGTCAGGTTTGAACATGATTAATGGCGGATCGTGAAATCCAAAACTTACACTCAAAGTAAACAGCCTTTGGGTAAAAATGAAAGGTCAGAATTTTGCCAGTCGAGTGTTAAGCAGACACACTTTCAGAATCTCAAGGAAAAAAAGGAAGTGATTTTTTTGATCACAGAGGCACTTTAATGTGTTCTTCAATATTTGTATTTTTTCAGGCGTTGTCTGTTGGCATCTTTCCGTATGTGCTCAAACTTCTTCAGAGTTCAGCCAGGGAGTTAAGACCTCTTTTGGTGTTCATCTGGGCAAAGATACTAGCTGTTGATAGTGTAAGTGATTTGGATGATCTCGGCTGGAAGACATCCAGTGCTTACAGTGTATTGGTCAATTTAACATGTGCAGAATTATGCAAAGTCCTGGTTGGAGAGAGTGGTTGAGAGCCTTGCCTGGCAGCAAAGCAATTGTTGTAGACAAGGCCTTACCTCTAAAACCTGATGTATAATGTACACATGGTGTCACATAATATATTGTCAAATTATTCTGACTCATAATTTGATTGGTTCTTGCTTAAATTATCTATTAGAGGACAGAATTGAAGCGTGAATGACGTCATTGATAATTTTCTTTAACTATATAAAACAAATAGATTCCTTGTTGCCCTCCATCTGTCCAGTAGTAGGTCAAAGAAAGTGTCAAAATGTGGTGAGAACATTGGTGACACACTTGCCTAAAGGCTTGTGTGACACTTTTTTGTCCTTGCCACATTTTAAGGTCATCTGTGATCTACAGTGTATTGCTACACAGACGCGCAGCAATATGGAATATATTGTTAGTCTATCTACTGTAGATAATATTATGTTGCACTACCCTCTGGTGTCATATTCCTTCTGAAATTGGTCATTACAAGAATTAGGAGTATGAACGTGTTAAAGTGCCACTAACCCCCAATTTTTTTTCCTTTTAATAGAATCTACTAGTTTTCCTGATTTCATCAGCGAAAAAATTATCTCGATTGATAAAATCCTTGTGTTTCTACAGGCGTTTGAACTCGTAATTTCTATGTTCACGACCGCGCAAAGTGGGATCTGAGTCGGGCTACTACTGACGTCACTTCGAGAACCAAGCTGAAACACTCAAGAGATTTTTGACTGAGCTTTAGGGCTATCAAAACATTTTGGGTTATTTGTGATTCATATTTTATCGAAACCGAACAAGATTTTTAAGTGAAAGTACTGTATCATCTAGCATTACAATTTAGAGCCTAGCTACGATTTGGACGACTGCGATATTTATTTCTTTATTCCATTTCGAAGTGCGGGTCACCAGCGGAGATTGCCGCATTGTAATTTTTGCCAGGATCAGGATCGACAATTTGCTGGTCCATTTGGGTGATAACGGTACAAGTAATGGCAGTAGAGTTAACTTACAGCTCTTAAAGAGTTATAAAGATGTCAATGGACACGAAGAGTCGGTAAGTTGGCTTTAAGGAACGTGCAGATTTCGGAGTGTCAAAACATTTTTAGATAAACACACTAATTTCCCCTGAAATACAAGTGAAAATGCGATGCAGTCGTGGTCCACTTCTGCCTACTTCACCAGATCAATGATTGAAAACAGTTTTAACATGAGAGATAAGCAGAGATGTCGGCAATATCCAAAGGCGAGGTAAATTTCCGCTTGATTACTGTCGCCCAACCGTAGAATATGCATAGTCAATTACTGTGTAATTTTAGTATGCACGAACACAAGCTATACAAATTTGCATATTTCGTACTACTAAATCGTGGCAAATCCTTCATTTAGGATGTTGAAAAGAGGTTCAGTATAGTATCAGTTAAATGAATACATGTACATTTCTACTTCACTGTTAATTTGAATGAAATGTCCATTTTACGTACGCTAATAACCTGGGAGTTCTCGACTTCTTACTTTGCGTTTTGGTTGACTGACAATCGCCGCAATTCTTCTTTCAGCACGACGAACTCCGTTGGTAACTCTAGGGCTCTAGAGTCGAATCTGACATGTAATCGTTTGATTCACTTGTCTCACGTAGTTATAAATGCTTGATCCATTCTAAGTTTGAAATTTAGATATATTTTGTTTCTCAAAGACGAAGCTCAAAGAATGAAACAATTCCGGCTGAATGGCTATTGAGATATGCGGTCGGATTACGGCTTCCGGTGTGCATGTGTTTTTATCAAAATCCACACGTACATAGCTAGTCCTCATTCACCAGTTGAGGCTCAACAATCTTAATCGCTTCGTTGTAGGACGCAGATTTCATTTACTATTCATTTAAAAATGTGTCTATTTCGAGTAAAAAAAACGATGTTTAGTTTACAGTGTGATTTCATGTGATAGACTCGGAGGATCGATCGCTTGCACTTGCAATAGTCAGATGGCTTCCAGCTTATCCCAAATTCGTGTCGTATGCATTACCATAAAAAATGTCAAGCTTTCCACTAAATAGAGAAATAAAATAGAGAAACATACAGGCCATGAAAAGCGATAGGTTTTTATGATAGCGGCGAACCCGAGATCGAAGACTTAATCCTTGACGGCTCCCCGACTTTCGCTTTGCAGAGATCAGCCCACTTCTTTGGTCTTTTTCTCGTGTCTGGTCGAGTTTCATCGGGATAGAGGAATCGAATGAAGAGGAATACTCTATCCTGCATATCCTGTATTGCTACAGTCTCCAACAACACATCTTCCTTGCGTTCTGCAACGATTCTGACACACAACTATCGCATTGTCGCATATTTTCTTCTCAGAAAGAAAACGTTGTTATTCCCGAAATGACGTCAGAAGCCAACACGCCCCATTCTCCGCTATTCCTCGGTCATGAACATGGAATGTGCAAAATTATAAACTTTGAAAATTCGTATAAAATTAACAAAAATAGCTACAAGGATATTAATCTTTTCGCAGTGATATAAGGAGAAAAAGGAAATTTATATAAGCGAAAAAAAATTTGGGGGTTAGTGGCACTTTAAGTCAGATTTATACATGTAAATATCTATTTTTATTATCTATTTTAAGTTAGGATGGGAATAATAGCAAGGTGGAGGTAGTGTGTGCAACATTCAGTTGTATTTTGTTTGTCTGTTTGTTTGTTTGTTTGTTTGCAGTCTTGTCAAGCAGACCTAGTTAAAGACAATGGTCATAAATATTTTTTATCTGTGTTAGCAGATGCTTACATGAGGGTAAGTCAAATTCAGCTTTTCACACAGTGTATATTCTCAGACCACTCCTTGAGCCTTATTGCTGGACCTAGCTTGTCAACACTAACAATTTTGGTTGGGTGTTAAATACTACTACTCCATTACATGTTATGTGTTTTTCTTCTTTTTTAGGCTGAGCAGCGTACAATGGCAGCATTTGTGTTATCAGTCATTGTGAATGAATATCCAATTGGTCAAGTGAGTGCAAAAGTTTATTGTTATTTTGAAAGCTTTGTTTAATGAATGAGCCTACAGTAGAAATCACAATGATTTGTGGAATCACCGAGAAAGCCTAATGCACTGGTTGTTGGCGTCCTTCTGTTCATAATAATCATTTCATAACCTTAACTTTCTAGTTACCGTGGTACATGTACATTGTACAAGATAAGTGTGATAGAGTACTGTAATTATTTTAAGAAGTCAAATCAATATTGTAATGACTTGAAGATGCTAACAGGGTTGTCAGTAGGTTTTTGAGTAGGAGGTTCCATCCAAAAAGTAGGCGGCTATTTCCATTTTATTTCTCCAATATCATGTTCAGAACTGACCTACTAACATTCGGAGTAACCGGCGCAGTATTCAATATAGTCAGTGAAATGCGCCAGTTGCCGACTTATTTTTACAACCCTGTGCTAATCTCATGCTAATGCACGACTCACTCTTCTCCCTCAATATACATGTGCTTTATTGGAACAGACCTTCAAAAGCCTCTTAGTTTTTTCTTCTTAATTTCCTGCCAATATATCTACAGTAGTTATGTGGTAGGTTATCAGTTACTTTGTTGTGTTCTACCCTAATATTCTGTATTGGAGCAGACTTTAAATTGACTCTCAGGCTTTGCCTTCTATGTTCCTCCAGTACATGCAATGTTTTTTTTTTCCATTTGCAGGAAGCTTGTGTTCAAGGCAACCTAATTGCCATCTGTCTGGAACAGCTGACAGATCCTTACCCTCCCTTGAGACAGTGGCTGGCCATATGCCTTGGCAGGGTGTGGTTCAATTACGAGGCTGCTAGGTGGTGTGCTGTGAGGGACAGTGCCCCAGACAAACTGTACTGTCTGCTGTCTGATCCATTGCCAGAGGTGAGGGTCAAGATAATGTGTTGTTCCAGAAAATGTCGATACTTCTCCCACAAGGGTTTTTGATTTGAGCCACCCCAATCCCACAACCCTCCAGAAAAAAAAACAGTTTGGTTCATACTTTCCTTTTAAAATTGTGTCTTTTGAGACCAGGCCATTTCTTAAACACCCTTCTTGGGTTGATTATTCATTATGCCATGTGTAACATAATGCCCGAGGGGTTTCTGTGATCATTTGGATTTTTAGTGCGTGAAAATTGGCCCACACTCAACTGACCTGGAGGGTCACCCCACTGGCCTGGAGGGTCAGGAACAAGAATTAGGGGCTGGTCTTTGTTAGGCCTCGCCACCTAGTTGACGATTTGGGCATGGTTGAATCTCCAGGGCCCAGTTGTTCAAAGTGTGAATAAAGCTATCCATCAGGTAAATCATTATCAAGCAGAGATCAAGCAGAGAAGATTTGACAAAACAAACCATGCTATCTACTGGATAGTGTTTTCCAACCCTTGAACAACTAGGGTCTGGACTCAAGGCTACAGGATACTTGTAGCTCTCGGAATCATTAGCAAGCTTCACCATGACAAGGCCAGATATCCCTAGTGTAAAGCGGTAATAGAAATTAATAGTTTAAACTGTATTTTGTATCGTTTTATATTTTATTGCACACATTAAAACTTTCTTTAAGGTTCGTGCTGCAGCAGTGTTTGCTTTAGGAAGATTTATAGCCAACACTGGAGATAGATCTGACCAAGCAAATCAGATTGATTTTGGAGTGGCAATGACATTGACACAGCTGTCTCAGGATGGCAGTCCACTTGTTTCGAAAGGTATGCAAGTGTAGGTAGACAACAAGTGACCTTATTGTCAAGCATGTTTATTTATTGTTAGTGAAAGGTGCCCTTACAGGCTCATAAAACAAACTTAAGGAAAGGGTTATCAACCCTGTTGTACACCAATGTAACTTTGTACATAAATTATTAAATACGTTTCTGTGGGATGAAAAAAATTACAGTTACTTATTAGCTTACCCAAATTTGGCCATGTGTCCATGAATCATAGCCATACAAAATCAGTGACTTGACACTGCAAGATATCAGGAAAATAGGCATGGCTTCTGTTTGGCTAATTGTGAGTTTGGGAATGGTAACATAACATGTGACACACAGTTTTGTAGTGCGAGGCGCTTTTCATGTCTTTTTTTCGTCAGTGGGTCATCTGAAAGCATGGGAGAGGTAAGAAATTAATTGCTGAGAGTTTAATGGTGAATCGAATTGTATTTTTTTGTTATTTCAGGAACTGGTTGTTGGTTTCCATGGCCTAGTGATGCAGTTTGAAACTAACTTTGGTGTAGTGGCACTTCAATTCCTTGAAGAGGATCGCCAAGAGAAAATGCACCCCCTGCAGCAGCAATCACACCCAGTGGCTGATTGTCGTAGGTTCTGGTCCGTCATCAAACACGGAAGGTGTATCAAACGCAATCCCTGAAAGGAAGAGTTCTAAGGGACTGCGGGCAAGCTTTTCAACATCTCATATCAGCAGCTTTGCAACTAATCCACCTGTTGTCAGTGGTGAGTATGTCAATATATGTGTCTATGAAAATGTTTGCATGTGAAAATGTTACTCTATCTATCCCTTCTGACCATCTTCGGTGATTTCCATCACAATCCATCATCTTTGGCGTGATTACAGATTGTTTCACCTGTGACTTATAATAATAATCATTTATATCCCACAAATTCCATGGTGAATGTGATCAAATACGATACAAATTAAAAGTTAAAAAGGTTAAGAATCCCAACTGGTGGGTGGCTGACCAGTTGGCTATTTACACAGTGTGGCGAAGTTTTATTCGGGGCCTCCTCCCTGTCAATCTAGTGACAGGGAGGAGGATTTGAACCTGGGTCCTCCAGATTACAAGTCCAGCGCCCTACCACTAGGCCATGCTCGCCTCCATGTATAATACTAGACAAGTATAATTTAACTTTGTGTTGTTATAAGTTACATGTCAAAACATTTTTTTTGTGTGTATGGATGCAAAAAATCACTTCTGCTGCACCTGGTAATGACCATGTAACAAATTAGCTGTGGAAGGCATGCATGGTTGGCTACTGTTTAGCACGCTGGACTATGAATCAAGTGGTCAGGGTTCTAGCCCAAGCTGGGATCATTGTGTTGTGGTCTGGGGCAAGATACTTACATGTAACTTTCACAGTTCCTTTCTCCGCCATGTGTGTACTGCCAAATATAATGCTTGGGGAACCCTGAGTTGGATGGACTGGTATGCCATCCAGGGAGAAATAGAAATACTCGTATTTGCTTCCTGCCACAGAAATAAGAATGAGCTCTGATGGTAAGAATCACTTGGCCTGGCCCCAGTTGTTCAAAGGCTGGATAACGCTATTCACCCGATAAATCGCTATCCAGTGGATAAGTGTTGACAAAACAAACCACGCTATCCACTGGATAGTGATTTATCTGCTGGATAGTGTTATCCATCCTTTGAACAACTGGGGTCAGATGAATCGCTATCCAGTAGATATGTGTTAACAAAGCAAACCACGCTATCCGCCGGATATTGATTTATCCGGTGGATAGTGTTATTCACCTTTCGAACAACCCGGGCCTGATGAAGAAGATTTAACTTATCATAATTCAAGTTACCCGTGGGTAAAAGTTTTTTATTATTATTATTATTAATGAATAGATGCGTTGACATTGTTCTTGCAGCTCAACACATTGCGCCTGCTCTCATGACGTACAGTAGCAGTAGTGGAAGCTCTGGGAGTAATGAACTTGTCTCCAGTATCAAAGATCTGCGGCGGTCTGCCTCCCAGAATTCACTTTCATCCAGCTTCCAATCCAATGTGTATGCCAATGTTTGGAAGGTTGGTCTTAAAAATATTAGTAGAAATATCACAAATTCCAATCTCTTATTGGCTAGTGAGTAACGTAGCTGCAGCGTGTACGGTTGTCAGCAAAATGAAGGCCGCTTCTTCGCCTCTGAAAAGGATTTAGATAAAGTTTTTAACATAGTTAGTAACTATGATTTCAGTGACTAGCAGAATTACTAAAACAATTAGATTATTTGCTTTTGATTTCTATGCATGATATCAAGCGACAGAAATCTCGAGCTCTTAATCAAATTGTTAAATGATTAGATAAAGGAAATAGACATCAGTCATCGGTGTTCTAAACAATTTCAGGTGACTAGCTCATATTCTCACATATTTATTACCTTTGTGAGGGTTTTCCTCCTGGCTTGCATGTGTTTGGTATTAAAGATTTCCTAAACTGAGTCTAATAGAATTGATGTTTGAAAACTGCAGGCTCTGCTCAATCTGTCTGTCGATCCTTTTGTGGGTGTTGCTGAAATTGCCAAAAAGATTGTCAATGGCATAACCCTAAAGGTAGGGTACACTGACTGAGGAAAACTTACTACAGTAGTTCCAGTAATTTAGTTCCAGCTTACATTTGGTACAGTCCTGTGAACTGTATCTGTCCTGAAATGAACCTCAACATCTATGTTCTCAGACACCTACCCCTAATTTCTGTAAACGACATGAGGTTCATTTGTACGAGGTGGGAGAAATTGCTGGGAGTCTTTCTATGGCAAGTTAGAGACCAAAAACTTTACTTTGGATCGAGTAGTTTTCAATTGAGCGTAGCTATTGAGTGTCGTACATGTAAATCTAGTAAAACCAACGTTTTCGCTCTGACCAATCACAAAGGACACAAAATCCAGCGAACCAATCAAAACTCGAAGTTATTATTTATAGCTGACGCGAAGCGCGGGAAAAAGTGTGTGAGCGCGTCACGATTGGTTTTGGTTTTACCTCTGATTGGATGAAAAAGTGGCGCGAATTTTTAGCCAATCGTGTAGGCGCAGTAATGCAAAAGAAAAGCAACTGTAAATTACTACGACACTTGAGTGAAAACTGGACTCTATCTACAAGTGGCATCTTTAACATTGGTACGACAAATTTGTCATGATCAACTGATAAATGTTGTCTTTTCTCAGGCTACCATCACTGCTTGTCCTAAAAGGATCAGCTCTTCAGCTTCCAATCTTTCTACATCAGCTCCATCGTCACCCGGGAGATTCCCAATGCCCTATCACCCAGGCTCAGAGTAAGTACAAGCTATGTCCATTAGCACATTTTTCATTTATGTAGGCATTTGCCGTAAACTTCATTTGAAACCTCTTTATGTTAACATGGCGAAACTTGCCAGTCTCAGGAGTAACAAATGAATGGGAGAAAGGTCCAACTCAACTCAACTATTCATTGGTCAACTCAAACTGACCGTGCTACACATGTTGTTATTCTTACTTGTTTTCCAAAAACTTGCTTTGTTTTCTGTTGTAGTCCTGGCATGTCCCCTCCCCGTCAGAGCAGTTCTAATGAGACGCCTCGTTCAGTGAAAAGCGATCCGACTCAGGCAAAAGCGCCCAACCCTGCTCCCTTAGGGGCAGCATTTCCTCACTCGTATGAGTTCCATACGAAAAGAAAAATGTTTGACAAAGGCCCAGAGGTACAGTAAGCCTTTAGTATTAATTTATATTATTTATTTCTGACGTGGTTTCAAGAACAGTTTAACTGCGGCATGCCCGGCCATACACACATGGTGACCTCATGATTAGTGCGCTCGACTCCGGAGCGAGCGGTCTGGGTTCGAGCCCTGGCCGGGACACTATGTTGTGTTTTTTGCACAAGACACTTTACTCTCACAGTGCCTCTCTCCACTCAGGTGTATAAATGGGTACCGTTGAATTTAATGCTGGGAGATAACCTGCGATGGACTAGCATCCCATCCAGGGGAATTAGAAATACCCCTACATGTAGCCCTTTCATGTTACTGAAACAGGGTTAAGCTCCGGCCTGACGGGCCACTTCGCTCGTATGCAGAGTTACAGTAACCTACCTTTACCCGGCCACTCCAAAACTCTTCTCGAGATACGGATACCTAAAGTAGTTACAGAACACTGGGCGCCATAGATAAGCGGTTATTCGGCTACATGGATTCAGTCAATTAACAAGCACCTTTATCAGAAATGAAACCAGCAAATCAGGCAAAATGAACACTATTATTACTATACATGTAGATTACCTTTCTTCTATTGCTTAACGGATGTAGAAAAGAGTAAAAAGATTTTAACAAAAAACGCCGTCAAATATCCACGCTATGCAGGTAGATCTTAGCCGCTGCAAGTCACGTAGCCGCCACAGCTGTACATAGACGAACCTTTTAATGACTAAACGACCTTTTCATTTTGTCCGCAGAACAAACAACCAAGCAGCGCAAGCGAAGACAACGACCAAGATTCCGATGAAGACGCAGGCTCTTCCAAACCTCCCATGATCAGCACTAACTTTGCCGAGTGGTGTGCAAGTTATTTCGCTCAGTCTGTGATGAAGGTAAACCTCGGATATAAATGCAATAGGTTTGTCATTAGGCCGCTGCACTCATGACAGCTTCAATTCTGTCAACTCATTAATTGCGTTTAAGGCTAGTCCTCTTGTTTTTCTCTTGTTTTTTCTCCTGAGAAACCCTTAGTATTAGTCGGAAATGTCCTTTCTGACAAATTGTTATCCTGCTGTATTTTGAGCAGCCAAGTCACTCGTTTAGCAACATGTGCTGTTTACACCTGACGTCAGTGACAGCTGTCGGGTAGTTGCGAGTGCTCAACTAGTTTTTGAAACAAAAAAACTCTTTGAAAATTTCTATGGAGGTTTGTCAAAAACATGATTTGTTTCTTTGATTGCTTTAAAGCCTGTTGAAAAGGATATACTATTTGATATGATTTTATGTTTCTGCCGATGCTAAAATAATAGTAAGACTGGTTGTTTTCCTTTGCAGCCTCCTGAGGAACATGATCCTCAAAGTCAGCTGCATCTTGAAAGAGAATGGAGATTTGAAAGGAACTCCAAAGTGCGGAGAGAGGCGGCCAAGCAACAAGCTAAAACAGGTAGACAACAATGGAATGGCTTGGTGCAACACTGACGTTAGTGACTTGTTGGGTGAGATTTTTTTTCCTTCAGAGGTGCCTGGATTTTTTAAAAAGAAGTGGAAAAAAGAGAAAAAAAAACCTCGTTGCGTTCATTGTGCACGCTTCGATATTTTGTCCTCGTTTTTCTCAGAAACAAAGTGCAAACCAGCCAAAAAATACAGGGGTATGTTTTATTACTAAATTGAAAAGCACATGCAAAAATTCAGGCACTTTTGAAAGACAAAAGTTACCCGAAAAAGTCACTTACGTTGTCTTGCACCAAGCCATTCGATTAGTAAATTAACAATGCAGGGTGAGACGAAAATGAAAAGATGAGGTTGCCCTTCGGGCAAGCTGTTACTTGAGGTTACTAGCCCGAAGGTCTGAGGGGCTAGCCCGAAATTAAATTGCTTATAAAAGAAAGGTAATACTACATGTATGTAATAAGTGTTCATTTTGCTATTTGCTGGTTTCATTTCTGATAAAGGTGATTGTTAATTGGACTGAATTCCATGTATCCGAATAACCGCTTCTCTATGGCTGCCCAGTGGTTCTGTACTCTTTAGGTATCCTTATCCGAGAAGAGTGTTTGGAGTGGCCCTGTAAAGGTAGGTTACGTGTAACTCTGCATACGAGCGGAAGTGGCCCGTCAGCCGTGCCCGCTTACCCTGTTCAGTAACATGAAGGGCTACATGTAGGGGTATTTCTAATTCCCCTGATGGATGCTAGTCCCATCGCAGGTTTCTCCCGAGCATTAAATTCAACGGTACCCATTTATACACCTGTTGGAGAAGGCGACTGTGTGAGAGTAAAGTGTCTTGTGCCAAACACAACATAGTGTCCCCGGCCAGGGCTCGAACCCAGACCGCTCGCCTCCGGAGCGCAGCGCGACTAATCATGAGGTCACCCATGTGTTGTATGGCTCGGGCATGCCGCAAGTTAAACTTTCTTGAAACCTACTCAGATAAATCAGATATATTAAATTAATTACTAAGCTTACTGCCCTCTGGGCCTTTGTCAAACATTTTTCTTTGTCGTCATGGAACTCATGCGGAACTCATACGATTGAGGAAATGCTGCCCCTAAGGGGCAGGGTTGGGCGCTTTTGCCGAGTGCGGATCGCTTTTCACTGAAACGAGGCGTCTCATTAGAACTGCTCTGACTGGGGGGGACATGACCAGGACTACAACAGAAAACAAAGCAATTTTTGTCAAAACAAGTTAAGGATAACAACATGTGTAGCACGTCAGTTCTGAGTTGACCATGAATATGTTGGACACGTCTTTGAGTTGACCTTTCTCCAGTTACATTTGTTACTCCTGAGACACTGGCAAGTTTCTGCCATAGTTATCATAAAAAGGTTTCAAATGAAGTTTACGGCAAATGCCCCTACATAAATTGAAAAATGTGCCTTAATGGACAATAGCTTGTACTTACTCTGAACCTGGGTGATAAGGGCATTGGGGAATCTCCCGGTGACGGGATGGAGCTTATTTATAAAGGTTGGGAGCTGAGAGCTGATCCCTTTAGGACCAGGCAGTGATGGTAGCCTGAGAAAGACACATTTAATCATTTGATCATAGACAAATTTGTCGTACCAATGTTAAGACGTTGCCCAACTTGTAGATCGAGTCCAAGTTTTCACTCAAGTCGTAGTAATTTACAGTTGCTTTTCTTTTGGCATTACCTGCGCCTAACTGATTGGCTAAAAATTCTGCGCCAGCTTTTTCATCCAATCAGAGGTAAAACCAAAACCAATCGTGAACGCGCTCACACACTTTTTCCCCGCTTCGCGTCAGCTCTAAATAAATAACTTCGAGTTTTTGATTGGTTTTCGCTGGATTTTTGTGTCCCTTTGTGATTTGGTTCAGAAAGCGAAAACGTTAGTTTGAACTAGATTTACATGTATCGAACGACACTCAATAGCTACGCTCAATTGAAAACTACTCGATCCAAAGTAATTTTTTTGGTCTCTTTATACTTGCCCATAGAAAGACTCCCAGCATTCGCCCACCTCGTACAATGAACCGCATGTCGGTTACAGAAATTAGTGTGAGGGTGTCTGAGAACATGAAGGAGGTATGTTTATGTTCCTTTCAGGTACAATGATACATATTCACAGGGATGACGTACCAAATGAATTGGTAACAGCTTGACGGTTTATAGAACTAAATTACCTTACCTGTGTTGGTAGGGGAACTAACTCGATGTATGTAAGTTTGTTTTCACTCAAATTGTAGTCAGTTGTTGTATACCCTACTTTATATGCGGCGCGTGGTTTATAGAGGTTATATAGCCATTGACATCAAACTTTTTGTGCAATTTCAAGCGGGATACGTGCAACACCATCACACAAAAGGTTTTGATCGACAGGACATAGATTTCGACTTGCATTTGTGAATGGCAAAAACGAAGGCCTGGCAGGTTTTCAAACATCAATTCTATTATGATACTCAGTTTTAAATTTGGTGTGGACGTGGGGGAGTTCTAAGAAGACATCTTAATACCAAACAAATACGGCAAGCCAGGAGTGAAAACCCTCACAAGAAGAGGTATAAATGATAAAGTAAGGAGGAGTGGAATAGAGCTAGTCACCTTGAAAATTGTTTCCGGGAACAGACCGATTTACTTGATGGCTATTTCCTTTATCTATCATTTAACAATTTATTTAAGAGCTGAGAGTTCTGTCGCGTGGTGAATCATCAGATTGGCATAGAAATCAAAAGCAAATAATCCTGAATTGTTTTTTAGTAATTCTGCTAGGCACTGAAATCATAGTTACTAACTATGTTAAAAACTTTTCTAAATTCCTTTTCAGAAGGCGAAGAACGGCCTTCTTTGCTGCAACCGTACACGCTGTAGCACTACGTTACTCACTCAGCCAATAAAGATTGGAATTTTGTGATATTTTAGCTAATATTTTTAAGCCCAACCTTCACAAACGGAATTGGCATACACTTGGATTGGGAAGCTGGATGAACGTGAATTCTAGGGAGCGTACCGCCGGCAGATCTTTGATACTGGAACAGGTCATTATCCCAGAGCGTCCTTACTGCTACTGTACGTCATTAGCAGCAGGCGCAATGTGTTGAGCTGCAAGAACAATGGTGCACTGCATCTCTTCATTAATAATAATAATCTAAAAAACTTTACCCACGGTACTTTACAATTATGATAAGTTAAATCTTCTTGCATCAGGCGCCGGGTTGTTCGAAAGGTGAATAACACTATCCACCGGATAAATCAATATCCGCGGATAGCGTGGTTTGCTTTGTTAACACATATCTACTGTGGATAGCGATTCATCGGGACCCCAGTTGTTCAAAGGATGGATAACACTATCCGAGCAGATAAATCACTATTCTCAGTGGATAGCGTAGGTTTTTTTGTCAAGCACTTATCCCACTGGATACGATTTTATCGGGTGAATAGCGTTATCCAGCGCTTTGAACAACTGGGTCCAGGCCAAGGTGATTCTTACCATCAGAGCTCATTCTTATTTCTGGGGCAGGAACAAATACGGAGTATTTCTATTTCTCCCTGAATGCATACCAGTCCATCCACTCAGGTTCCCCAAGCATTATATTTGGCAGTACACACATGGTCGTGAGAAAGGAACTTGAAAGTTACATGTAAGTATCTTGCCCCAGAACGCACAACAACAATGATCCCAGCTTGGGCTAGCAACCCCTGACCATTGAATTCATAGTCCCAGTCGTGCTAAAACAGTAGCCAACCATAGCATGCTGTTCCACAGCTAATTTGTTACAGTGGTCTTACCAGGTGCAGCAGAAAGTGATTTTTTGCATCCATACGACACAAAAAATGTTTTGACATGTAACTTATAGACAACACAAAGTTAAATTATACTTGTTCAGTATTATACATGAAGCGGAGTAGCAGCGCCAATGGCCTAGTGGTAGGCGCTGACTTGTAATCTGGAGGACCCAGGTTTCAATCCTCCTCTCCTGTCACTAGATTGACAGGGAGG
>JAHPZR010046036.1:5000-15237 GCA_019787425.1 Platygyra sinensis
TTGTACTCTCTAGTTTACTGTGGTTTGATGCTGTTCAATATGATCCCCATGTGGAGAGGGAATTTCTTAACTTTGATTGTTCTGTGTCCTCTTCAAGGAGGGAGGAATCAAGAACTTCGACAGCGTCCTGTATAAAGTCCCCTCCCTTGCCCGAGGTCCCCCCAGGGGATGGCGAATGACACTATTAGGTGCATAAGCTGCAAGGGATTAGCTTTAAAATTTTAAATTACTTTTCAGGAGGCATTTGTTTGGATGTCTGTACGTGAATTTATCAGTTCATTCTGTTTGTTCAGGGAGGCTAACTCAGGTTAACAAAAAATTAAACTTCTCCCAGAGGTACATGTGTATAGGTTACATCAATTTGAAGTGGGGTTACATGGGGCAGCTTCCACGTGACTTTAACAGTAAGTCAAAGTTCAAAGTCACTTGAAAGATTTTAAAGCAAGCCACCCCATATAACTCCACTTCAAATCAATGCAACCTCTGTTTCTGGAAGAGAGAATGAACTGATAACTACAAGTAGACTCGCAAACAAATTCTTCCTGACAAATGCTAAATCTTAACTTTTAGAGCTCCTCTTGTCACACAAAGTAACAGCATTTATCGATAATTTCCAACTTTCTGTTGTTTTGTAAATGAGCAATCATGCACATGTATTGTAGCTATCCAGGAGCCCATCACCGGAGCGTGCAACTGACCTATATTCGTGCAACGGCGTTTTCACAAGTAAGGTTTTTATTTTTAGATACGCCTTTCCCGCCAAAAATTACTGTATCCGGTTACCTCCGCATCGAAATCTGAGTGAGTAAAAAAATGGCGGCCCAACGCCGTAGTTTTTGCTTCGGTATTCCGTTTTTCACTTGTCGTTTTCCATCATTCCAATCCAGTTATTCCTTAAACTGGTCTTCCCACAATACCATGCGTTTTATTTAGCACTTTCCACATCTTCGAAATGTGCAGGAGACCTTTGGTACATTTCTCAGAGTGCGAGTTCGCTCGATTGAATCCACGCTTTGGAAGTTTTTCTCGTGCCTTTGGAATGATCAAGTATACTTTTAATAGAATCCAAAAGAAGTTAAAAGATCTGATCGTGATGAAGAAGTATGTCCGGTCATAAAAGAACCTCCTTTAGAGAGTGTAAGAATTACGAATAGAATGTCTTCGTCTTCAGCGACCGAACAATTGCAGGAATGTGTAGAAGATGACCAGGATCAGTCTTCGTTGGTAAAGAAAGCCTTGCGACGAAACTTAGAATTAAAACAGCAACGGAGAGAACTTCAGGCGGGAGCAGAAGAACTTTCATCGAAGAGAATCGCAGAAGGCGATGAACGACTGCAAGAATGGAGTAAAGATTTTCTAAGTGGCGCCGGATATATATTAAATTTTTGCGAGGTGAGGTCGCCTTTTCCGCAATCTCTTGTGGAACAGCAAAAATTATGCAGGTACGGCCAGTCATGTTAACTCTACATATTCTCCTTTCAAGTAGTTACTAATGGCCTACAAAATTATCAACCTGCCTTGAAGTAGGAAACTTTCTTTTTATAGCTGTTGTGGTTCACTGTTATCCTTGGTTCAAGTTTTGTCTTTCTTTGTTTTGGGGTATGATTAGAAATGAGTGTGAAACAAAGGAAAAATATAGCCAATTGTTAACATTTGATCTAAACCCTTTGGCAACATGCCCTCGGCTACCTAACAATAAATTGTTGCCAAGAAAATATTAGCCCAGCAGTGGAGCGAATCATTAATATTGTTTTACTGTGGCTGTTATTTTTGTAAATTTTCTCTGGCTACTTTTGTTACACAATGAGATATCTTCCCAAACAAATTATGATTAAGAAGTAATAAGTAAAATATTTGTAAGGGTGTTAGATCTCACTAATTCTTAAGTATTGTATCCTTTTGTGTTCATTTGTAGCAAAGGTATATGATTGCAGCTGTGAAGGACCTGTCTTCCAGTGGAACTGATGCAAACACAAAGACTGGCCAGTACATGCAACCTGTTATTTGAGCAAGATCTACTCAGATCCACCGCCGAGTCAACAACAAGGATAGCTCGGTCCTTGCACAGTGGTGTGCTAATCACAAGGATACAGGTAATTTATTGGCAGAATATAATGTTTGAGAAGTTTTAAATGTCAGAGATAACCACAACTTTTTTCTAATTTTCACATTTTTAGTTTATCAAAAGAACACCAAAAGAGCTAGACAGAAAAAGTTCTTGGCTTGGCAGGTATGAAATAATATTTTGAATATGGGTAAATATAAATTGTCAATTTGCTTTATGTTGCTTGGGAGTTTTTCTTTATGCTATTTAATGGACTGGTTATCTCAGCTTAGTGGCTCAGAATAATACAGTATGTCGTGTTTGCCTTATGCTTTTTTCATGTATACATTGCTGCACACAGTCAGTACTATCTCACTGTAATTAGTGTATCCCTTTAATAATTATTATGGCATTTGAATATTCATTAGTTAAACAGTCTTTGCTCAACATTAGTTGAACTCCTTGGAAAAACAGTAACAATGATACATGTAGGATTCCTAAAATAAGCCTTGGTTTTAATGTCATTAAATTTTGTCTTGTAGACCTGGGATCTCCTCTGCTCAGTTGTTCATGGTTTCCTGGTCTTTTGCGATTGGTTCTTTGCCAAAGTGTCACCTGATGGAAAATGCTTCATCAGTCCCCTACGAATAAATGGCAGTGCAATAGAATCCATATGCAGTGTCCTGAAGTTTGCTAGTGGAGGGAATTTGTCAGCACTCTCCTATGGCCCTGCACTGGGGAAACTTATAAATAGGAAAGACATGGTGCAAAACTACTACTCTGAAAAGGGATATTGGGATGCTATTTTGAATGTCAGTGGCTCAGCTGGAGATAATGTGGCACTTTATAGCCAACAATTGTCCAATTCACTCTGCATTTTTTTTTTCCGGCTAACATTGCTCAGTCCACAGTAGGGGATAGGCAAGGAAGTAATGCTTGCACCATAATTTAGCTGTAAGGTTTGGTGACTACTGTAAACAACAAAATCTTGACATATCATTACTTTAGAATCAGCTCTCAAATGTTTGGGTTGATTCATTTGCTAGTGCAATTTGTGAAGGCAATGCCTTGTATGAGGAATTGTATGGTGATACAGCAGTATATCTAGATGTAGAGGATGTGGTTAATGATTTAGGACAGGGATGTCATGTACAATCAGCAAATTAAATGGTTGGATTCACCAGTGCACCATATTAGTAGTGCCATGCATGTCTCAATTATGGTGTTCTGCTAGGTTATCAAAAAATCTGTTGGATTGCTTGTTAAGACCAATGGCCTATGTGTTGTTATTGACAGCCACCATCTGAAGAATGCCATTCTTGAGTATTCCAATTCCCTTAGCAATCAGGGATATGATATTAACATTAACATGGGTACAGTATGCCTAATTAGAGTCACAAGTAATTTTTGACAGTTTTGGCTTTGAACTTTCTCGGCCAGTGAAAAAAGTGTTGTTTGTAAGATGGTACACTATTTAGCATCAGAGTATACTTTGAAGTTGTATTTCAATTTATACAGTGTAACTGGATATCCTTTATCTCAAAGTACAAGTTTTATGTTAAAAGAATTGTTTCAGAACATTAACATAGTAAACCAAATACTGAGGTCATTCCCCTCAAAAGAGTTACATCACTGTTATGCTTCAATGTGTAGAATACCCCCACATATAAAAGTGCTGTTTATGGAAGGTGCCCCAATAGACTTTATTTGTATTCTCAGTATTGGAGTGAAAGGTAGACTTATGCAGAAAACATCCATGAAATGAGCTTTATTTATTCAGCATTTGACAAGACTCCCCACATTAGCTTCTACTGCAAGCAAAAAGTTCCAGTTCAATACAGACAATATAAATATGGTGTACTTTTTTGTACTGAAACTAATACAAACACTCTTAGTTTATGAAACTGTGTTCTCGTGTACATTTGAAGGGTGAGGGGCCATTCAAATATCAAACCACAATGCAAACAAAACACAGCAAGTGTCGAAGCCTCTTACAGTGACAGTTGGGTACCTCGAAATACATATCCCCCCCCCCCCTTGCACCCCCTAACCCAGTGCATTGAATATTTTAAAGACTTTTGGTGATCAATAATGAATTGTATTAATTTCCCCAAAGCTATCCCAGTTATCATAGTGTCAGATGACCTTCTTAAGGGTGGGTTTGGATGTTACCTTCAGTCTCAGTCCCCAAAACCCCAAAATAATAATAAAATAACAAAGCGTTTTCTCTAAACACATGTAGCCATAGCTTCTACTTCTTGTGACTCCGATTGCAGTCCAACCAGGAAACATTCGATTAACAATCGCTCTTGAATGGCCTTTCCGACTTGAAAATTCCCCTGCCAGCATTTTCATCCAAGCCATAGAAATGGCGGCTTTCTTGTTCTCCTTATCCGTTGACAAGGCACACTCGCTTGCAAGCGTCGAAAACTTGCGGCAGAATCCAAGAATCAGCAGTTAAAAGTTGTTTTTTGATGAGTCACAGAGTAAATATTTCGCAAAGAGCGCCCTCTCTTTGGTGGACTTCACACGTGGCGATTCAAGAAGATTTGAGCGGTCAATTACTTCGATCTCGCTAGCTTTATGTCTTGAAAATATCCCCGAGGTCAGTTCCTCCAGCTGATCTTCGTCTAGAGTGTTTGAAGCTTGCTTTTTCTGTTTCGCATATTTACATTTTTCGCAGACCGTTTCGAAGATAAATTCGATTCCTCACGGCGCGATTTTCGCTTTTCCACGGATGAGGAAGACGTACGGTGTTCTTCGCATTGCAGATTTTCTTCTTAGCTACTACTTTCCGTATAAAAACTGGAATCATCGCCTGAAATACTGTCAGAGCAATCAGAAGAAGATTCCTCGCATGCATCCGCCATGTTTGTAACGCGTATGAGTTGTCACTAGTAATACGCATTAACAGATTATCATTAATTATGCATTCGCTTCTGATTGGCTTTTGAAAACTAATTCGCGGGAAGGGCTTGTCTAAAAATAAACCTACTTGTGAAAACGCCGTTCCACAGACCCAGTATGGAAGTTGCGCGCTCCGGGTGATGGGCTCCTGAGCTATCATATTTCCAGTGATTACATGACATTATGTATTCAAATCAGTGTGATAATGTAAATTCGCATTTGGCAATTTTGTCTGATAAGTGCTGCACACAAGTTGTGTAGGGTGTGGACAAAACGTGGGGTGGGCCACATGGACTACGCCATGGTGTAGGCCATGGCCCACCTTATGGCCTACTCTATGGCTTACCGGTGGTCAGATTTTGTAAAACATTAACACGACATTGGTAAGAGTCGACTGAGTACGCTGCATAAACTTCTATCAATCGAATAGGGGTATACTAAAAAGTCACTAACATGATTTTCAAAGTCAGATGGAACAAAACGATGCCAATGTTACAGCACTCAGCCTTAAAACACCCTGTTTCTCTCTGTCTTCAACGTATCCTCGAGCCAAGCACTCAGCTTAAATAAAAGGGAGGAGAAGGTCCAATATTGCGTTACCCAAAATGGCGGCGCCACGATCCATTTTAGTGGCTGTCAGTTTGTAACATTTAGTAGAGTGTTAGTGTAAATAAGAAGTGAACAGTGGGCTGTGACTAAATGTGGGACGGGGACTGTGATGCTGGATTCGTGAATCAGGGACGTATGGACTCGGGGTCGTGGGACTCACAAAAGAGGCAATTTGAGCCGTCGATCTCTGAGTCGTGGGGCACGAGGACGTGAGAACTCTCTGAGACGCGATACCGTTAACATGAGGACATAGGGATATCAAACAAACATCACCCGATTTTTGCATGTAACATGTAAAATATAATTTTCTGTGGTGTCCAGAAAGGTATTTTAAACAGCTATTATGTGAACCAGAGAAAGGTACATGCCAGGAAACCAAGGAAAGATACAAATAGATTGTTCAGTTTAGCCTGAGTGCGGTAAGATTTGCATTGTTTCGTTCCCTGTTGAAAATCGTGTCAGTGACTTTTGGGATGCCCCTGTTCGGTTGATAGAAGTTTATGCAGCGTACTCAGTCGACTCTTACCAATGTCGGGTTAATGTTTTACAAAATCTGACCACCGATAAGCCATAGAGTAGGCCATAGGGTAGGCCACAGGGTAGGCCATGGTCTACACCATGGCCTAGGCCATGTGGCCTACCCCACGTTTTGTCCACACCCAGTTGTGTACTATGAAACTAAATAGCAATAAAATGTCAATCTGCAAATCACCTTGATTACAGTATATACATGTGTAAAGTTAAGTATATATAGGGAATGACTAGTGAAATGCTAAAATTTGTTTGCAAATATAATTTTTCGATAGCTCTTACAAAAATTAATCTTAAAAAGTCCCCATGGCACCCTAATTGTCATGAATACATACATGTGTCTTGTAAACCAGGGTTCCACTTCACAGTTTTTCTCTTCTTTTTTTCTTCAAGCTAGTATGTCAGAGATTTTACATGAAGCACTACCAATTTTACTTTATCCTATGAATAAAATACAATATGCCGAAAAGGTTAGCTAAGTTTATGTGTAAATCCATATTGGGAAACATCAAATCAAGCTTGAAGTACTAAGGAAAATAACATAATAAATCAATCAGTAAATCCTACATTGTAGTTTGATTTAACAGCTTAATTCACCATCATTGCCATTATTATGTCTTTTGAAATCAAGCTTACATTAACTTCCATCAGTCAAACAGATGTTAAATCAAACTGTTGTGTGACAGACTGTTCATGCCTAAATGTGAATTCAATTCAATGCGAATTCAATGTTCAATGTCTTTGAGGTAGCCCCTGGTTACAACCAGAGGCAATTCCATACATCTTAAGCAAACTTTACAACTGAACTTTATGCTGGAACTTAAGCTTACTTTGCTTGCACGTACAAGACACACATGAAGACAACAATGGCTTACCTGCAATTCTGTTGTTGTTGATTAATACCTCCCGTATGTATCGATGTTTTAACCTGATCTATGCCACCAAAAACTGCTTGAGATGGTGCACAGAGAAGAATTTAAGGTGAACTGAATTTTATCCGCCAAAGTAGAGTTTGTAAATGGTGAAAAAAAGGACCAAGAGATCGATACAAGCTCCCGGGTACAACGACATTTCACACCTTTCAAAAAGGACGTCAGAAAATGGCGCGAGAACCGAGAGAAGCTGGTATCTAATTTGTAAAACCGCTGGTCGGTGCTTGTTGAAGGTTGGGCACTCAGAACTCAGAATGCTGCTGTGGGCGTCCGGCGTCGCTGTGAGCTGCAGGTCGTTCGTCATATGCGCATATGCATTTCGTCGCAAGTCCTTTCGAAACGCATTAGAAATCAATTTCGTTTCAAAAGATAACCTGGAGGAAAAATCAAATTAGTAAAAAGCGTTACAGGTTATCGAACAGACTTTTGTGCCGTGTTCTATTATTAGTCATTTCTCAAGACTTCGCGATTCGTTGCGCTCGTGTAATACAACTTCGTGCCGCGCTGGTTTTATGAAAATCGACTTGTGGCAAGGCAAGTTGTCGAAAGGCAGTTAAATCATAACATGACTTTTCAGGTTCCTGTACAGAAATTTTCGTTCCTTGGCGTAAAATTTGAAATTCTTGTAACATAGTAGCCTGCGAAAACAGCCGTCCTTCTTCGCTCCCGACCCGAGTGGCGTTTCGCGCGAAACGCCATCATACTCTAAGAGTACGACAGATGGGTGGTATACTTAGCGAAAATGTATGAACGACTATGCATGGAGCGTATTCTGTATTTTCAAAACGAATGTTCCAGGTATGCGCCACGTATTGTCTGCATCTTAAACATGTTAAATACTCTAGGATTCTACTGCGTCACAATCACATATTCGAGTCTAGAATACTCTAGAATATTTTGGCTTGCTTGAACAGTTAACTGGCTCAATAATATTTGTGTTAATTTTGAGACAAAAAGGAAAACATTTAGACATAATTTAAAGAGCCTGTGTCCCCCTAAATGCTTTTTGCACCTGTTTTTTAGTTTTTAATGAATCCGTCCCACTCAAAACAACCTCGGTTTTAGGAAGCTAGTGACACTGTAAAAGAGGTGATACAAATCTCACTTTTAAAGAGAGAAATGCCTCACCCCTTCCCCATCCAACTCCGCATTTCTCAAACAAATGCGCAATTGAGCGTTACAGTTAAAGCAAAAAAGATTATTCATTAAAGAGGAAACGAGGGACTGCATTAAGTCCAATGGGCCCTCTCCAATGGCGTTTAATTATTGCAATATCTATGTTATAAGAAGAAAAGAAAAGCGTGAAGTTATTCGACAGCTTTACTCTTTTAGAGGGTTGTCCAATATACCCGCATAGAGTCGAGTCGTCTATGGTAGGTATCGACCCGAGTCACCGAAAGTCTAGTGGCGAGAGACTTAGTGTAAAATACATCAAGGATACAAGTAGGGTAAGAAAAGTCAGCAACTCGGCTCGACTAGATTCGAGTCGTCACGACTCGTCTTAGTAAAAGTCGACTCGACTTATTGAAAGTCTAGTCGCGAGAGACTTAGCGTAAAATACACCAAGGGTATGAGGTAGGGTAGGAAAAGTCGGCGACTCGACTCGAGTCGACTCGAGTCGTCACGACTCGTCTTGGTAAAAGTCGACTCAACTTAGTGAAAGTCTAGTCGCGAGAGACTTAGCATAAAATACACCAACTGAGGGATATGAGGTAGGGTAGGAAAAGTCGGCGACTCGACTCGAGTCGACTCGAGTCGTCACGACTCGTCTTGGTAAAAGTCGACTCGACTTATTGAAAGTCTAGTCGCGAGAGACTTAGCGTAAAATACACCAACTGAAGGATATGAGGTAGGGTAGGAAAAGTCGGCGACTCGACTCGAGTCGACTCGAGTCGTCACGACTCATCTTGGTAAAAGTCGACTCGACTTATTGGAAGTCTAGTCGCGAGAGGCTTAGCGTAAAATACACTAAGGATAGATGTTGACGATAAAAAGAACTTTCCTCTATTCTCGCCAACTTGTTCACCAACTTTTTTCGTATCTGACGTATAAACGATTGGCAAACATGTGTTGGTAATTGTCAACCAATCAAAACACGCACTCTATTCGCGTGATTTATTTGCGTGACACTTCACAAAATGGGGGACCCGAGTCAACACTTTTTAAATTTTCATCTAAGCCTACAAAGATACTAAAAACAAACAGAACAAAACGGAGGAGCGCGCGGACAAACTGGGATTCGTCTAAACCTTTCTATTTCTCCACGCTTTTTGTTTCTTCTCTTTTTTTTCCTCTGTTTCACTGTTGTACGTGAGTGCCACTGCACTAAAAAATCGACCATGTTGCAAATTATACCGTGTTTATTATTTGACACGAGTTTGACGTGTGAAGGAAAGAGTTTGACAACTTTTTGAAGTTTTCCAACACGAGTTTGCCAACTTAAGTTTGCCGTGTGAAGGCCGCTTTACGTTCGCGCTATGTATGGCGAAGACGCATTTTAATTTATTTAGATGTACAAGCGTATGCTGTTTGTAAACGGCATTTTCTACGCTTATGAAGTGACAGAAGTCTAGAAACGCCTGAGAAGTTATTGCAAAATAGTTCGTGTGCGTTTTCACGTATGTGAATCCTGTGTGGAACTTGGTTAGTATAGAGTCATAGTTTGCGGGATATGAAGCACTAACCCAAATTTTTGGCGTTGTGTGCACAAAAATGCCATTTAAGTATTATTTGCAAGCCAAAGTAATATTTTATTGTGAAATTGACAAGGTTTGCCTGCTCTTTTTTTAGAAGGTGAACTTTTGTAACACTTGGTTAACATTTGAATCTATTGATCGTTTTGTCATTCACAAGTGATGTCCTTTGGGATATAAAATGCTGAATATTTTCAGCGTACGCTTTAGGCCCGGTTTTAACGTCGCATTTTACGTGCACCGAATCGAATTGCCAATTTAAGTGCATGTAAAAGGCGACGTCTAAATCAATTAAATGCGACATATTTCAATTCGCTGCGAGACAGTCGAATATTCGACTGATCCAGTCAAATATACGACTGAAATTCGAGAGTTGATTTAAACGCCGTATTTTAATGTGCCGAATCGAATTCAAATTATGTTAAATAACTTATGTTTGCTTGAATGGGAATTTAAAACACGTCGCTCGCGCTCGGCAATTTTATTCGGCAAATAAATGCGACGTTTAAGTCAAATCAGCC
>JAHPZR010046037.1:0-10334 GCA_019787425.1 Platygyra sinensis
TCAAGCAAGGAGAAGACAGGCATTTGGAGGTAGCCTGGGTACCAAAAGAGAATTTCACACTTTTAGGACCAGTCATTATTTATCGCCTGGGAGGGGGCGGAGGATTTGGGGCTAAACAAGGTGAAATTTAGCCGATCCCCCCTTTAAATATTACTTCACTGAAGTGATCCTCCTAATAACATTTGATGACTTTCGTGATCCCCCCCATGTTTTCATTTTCCAAGCAAATTTGAGTGGTCCCCCCTCTAAATTCTTCCAAAGTTTTCAGTGATCCCCCCCGCCCCTTTTAGGTTCTCAGTTATGACTGATCCCCCCTTTTGTTCTCCTAAAAATCACGTGATCTAATTGCACAGTACAACCAATCATAACAAGCTGATTTATTTGCATGATGAGAAAAAGAGAGACATTGGGGACGAAGCCACGCCCTCCCATCTCATGCTGTAGCGACCATATACCCTGACAAGCTACTTCTTTCGTGTTCCAGCCGCTTCCTGTTCTTTACAACAGAACAAAGCACAGTCAAAACTTCTTATTTGCTACATTTTATTACAATTTTTTGGGAGGGGGGTGGGGCGGTGGAACAACCTTTTTCCTCGAGAATGAAAACATTGTATTCCTTCTCAAGTATCACTTAAATAGCACCTTCCAAGTTTGTTAATACAAAAATGTTTAAAATAATTTATGTTCACTTCCGATAACAATTGTCGAACGCCTTATCAGAACACGCTCTCCTCGGATGAGACATCATTTCCTTCATTCCCATTATTTGTGCAGCTTATTCTTAACAGACTCCAAACAGCCCCGTGGTGCTTGAGGTAATAAGATTGATGTTGCTAATGTGCATAGATAGCTCAAGGACAAATTCACCACCTTAAAAATGGGGCGGACTGTTACTAGGAACAGAGAAAAAATGCCCAATAGCTGACCGGCAAGTCCCCGGTAACTATCCCAGAAACAACTGCAGCCAGCAGGCATTTTGGCACCAGTTCCCTTCTCGTTTCTAGGGGACCGGTCATTATTCATCACCTTATGGGCGGGGTGGTGGAGGATTTTGGGGGGATCACTTGATTTTTAGGAGAACAAAAGGGGGGATCAGTCATAACTGAGAACCTAAAAGGGGCGGGGGGGATCACTGAAAACTTTGGAAGAATTTAGAGGGGGGACCACTCAAATTTGCTTGGAAAATGAAAACATGGGGGGGATCACGAAAGTCATCAAATGTTATTAGGAGGATCACTTCAGTGAAGTAATATTTAAAGGGGGGATCGGCTAAATTTCACCTTGTTTAGCCCCAAATCCTCCGCCCCCTCCCAGGCGATAAATAATGACTGGTCCTAAAAGTGTGAAATTCTCTTTTGGTACCCAGGCTACCTCCAAATGCCTGTCTTCTCCTTGCTTGAATGGTGGCTCATGTGTGGACACCTGTCTGATTGGCTCTCAGATCATCTGCCTATGCAGGTTGGGAATTACTGGTGACAGGTGTCAATCATACAAAGGTAACACTAGACATAAGGTCAGCAAGAACATATCATACTGTTATATTCTTGAAAAACATTTACAACGGCATAATTAAGAAGGGCAAAGAAATTAACAGTGGTGTGGGCACTAAAATAATGATTTCAGTTATGGAATTTTGAAAACTGGACACATGCAACTAGACAGTGGTGTGGGCACTAAAATAATGATTTCAGTTATGGAATTTTGAAAACTGGACACATGCAACTAGACACAGTTCTAAAAGATGAATCTCCGCGGTAAAATTTTTTAAATCAAGTTTTAAGAAAATTAATAAAATTGTCTTCATTTAAGTTGCCCTCTTTCTTACATTTGCACCACACATAACTGAACATTATGAAAAAGGGAATCAAAATAGGTAAAAATACTGATAATAATTATCAGTATTTTATAAGAAATGAACTTCATATAGTGCATAGTTTTTCCCTTTAAGAACACAGCAGGTGTCTTATATAAGCCTTAGGCTCTCCTTTGTGGTATTTATGCTCCCCTTAGACCCACTAGCTGTTGGTGTTTCTAAAGCTTGCAACATTTGCATGGTTTGATTGTGAGCACAAATAACCATGGCCCAAAGTCATATCCACCATCACCCACGCTAAGCTACAACACTAAAGAATTCAAATTCTAATCATTATTTTCTTCAATTTTTTATGGCATCGGATAATGAATAACTCAACATTTTACTGATCAGGAATGTCCTTATCATATTTCTCTTCTGTTTTCATTCCAGCTGATTTGTTTCATTACGACATGGTTTTCCCGAGTAAACATGGTGCCAGTTTTGCAGCAATCACCTTGGACAGTACAATTGAAATGTATACTATGACGTTGTGCATGTGGCTTCAAACAACTGATCCGGGGCCTTTTCATCTCTTTTCCTACATGACGTTTGATGGACTAGAGAACTGTCTTTAGGATGTGAAAGTAGTGAAGATTGTGAACTGGTATTGCTTCGTGAATCTAGGTTAGTGTCTCAGCCAGATGTTCACAGTCACATTATGTTGAGGCCACCTTCGTTGCGACCTCCATGCACTAGCACATACATGTATCATCCTCCAGTACACCAGTCCACATAGACAGCTCCGTGTCCCAAATCATGAACAGTAACAAAGCCCTGACTTTGAGTACAAACACAGATCCATAGCCCCATTTTCCAACCCATTAGCACCGATGAACAGACTCGTTCTCCATGTATTAGCACAAATTCAAAGCCCTATATTTTGGCATTAGCACAGGTCTTCCATCTTCAAGCACCTGACATTGCCCTGTCCCATACGCTTTAGCATAGGCATAGGTACAGATGTATTGTCCAGTCAGTTCCCCTCAAAAGCGCAGCTGTTCCTTGCATTAGTACAGGTGCACAGCCCCCTTTTTTCATGTGATGGTCAACCATGTCTATCCAAGTCTGTGTTGCACACGTACTGGAAAGATTCACAGCCACATCTTTCATGCATTTGCAGAGATGTACAGCATCTTTTTGTAGCATATACACGCCCTACGGTTAACCCAGTCAGTTTAAAATCCAGCGTGTTATGCAGTGGCTGTTTTGGAAATATGTGGACCTTTACAGGAGAGAAATTATTCATGATACCAAAGGAAAAAAAACATTATGTTCTTTCTAAAGCTGTGTTCCCACTTTATTGGATAGCTTTTGCGCCGCCAGATTGGGTTTCTGTTCACACACAAGACAGTTGTGGTGGCGCGATTCCTGCGACTGGGGCGAAGGTGCACCTCACTGGTCACAATAGTGGAGCGTCACACATTAGATAGGAGTTTTTGCCATAGTTTGGTGTCCTACATGTGAACACTTATTCGGCCTGTCACGGAAGTTAATAAGCAGTAGCAAGGACTGGAATCCACTTAGAAGGAAGTAAATATTCAAGAGTGAGCACCAGAATTTAGTGTACTAAACCATCTCGGCCAACCGCGCCAGTACGATGTTTGATGGGTGAACGACTTGTACAGCCCCGGGTTGTTGCTGTTTATTCTATACCGGATGGCTTTTTGTGGTGCCATGGTGTAGTGTAAATATAGCCTAAGCCACTCTAAAGTGCGTAATTTTTTAAACCTGGTACGGAACTCTCTAGAGCCTTTTCGAATGTTACTTTAACTTTATAGTAATTATTTAAAAATAATATCCTCTTCTCGACAGAAAAGTCAGCCTGATATCTATAAATGATGGGAAATGGCGTTGTGTATGCCTGACTTGGGGAAATCGAGCGGGGGAACTGGACCTTATACCTTGACGGCGCAAGAAGAGCCTATGGAAGCAATGTAGGAACTGGACAAGCAATAAGCGGAGGAGGAAGGCTGGTACTGGGTCAAGAACAGAAGAATTCTAGTGCCCAGTCCTTCAACTCGACCAAGTCATTCATCGGCAACATCTCGCAGTTTTTCATACAGAAGAAAATGTCGGCTAAGCGTCTAGTAAAGAAACTGTCGAGTGACTGTCGAGGCAACATTGAATTGGATAAAAGTGTTGTCTTTTGGAGCGAATTGCTAAATAAAATTCGGGGTCAAATACAGATTCAACGGAATTCGACGTGCAATGCTTCAGGTATAGTAAAGGTATTGTTAAAATTCACACACAGAAATTCCATACTGATGACGAGAGACGTGTCACTACCCAGTTCTGGGTACTGCTCCTGATTGAATGAAACAAAGTTTCAACCAATCAGAAGCACTACCCAGATCTCACTGGTATTTTAATTCTGGGCTTGTTTCTCAGACATCATGGGCGCGATCCATTCAACCAAAATTTCCGAAAATTTTGGTCCAAAACTCAATGGATCGGTTCGGTCCAACCGGAAAAGTTTCGAAAAAAACGGGTCCACCTTTTGCGGTGGACCACTTTTCCCGGTCTGACCGGTTGGAATTTTGGTTGAATGGATCGCGCCCCATTTCACAGGGAAATCAGTGATGATGGTGTCTTAAAATGTCGGATGTTATCTCAGGCTAATAAAATACAGTGAAAAATAATATAAGCGGACACAAGAGTTACTAACTCTCTGACTTTTCCTCCCCTATTTTCTGTTAAATGAACCCCCATGTTGCAGAAATCTGAGAGTCTCAATGGGGTAGTGACTTGGACGGTTGACATTTACATTTACATTTATCGTGTACAGCCTACCCCTCACATTTGACGATTATTGGCTGCAACGGTTAGTTTTTTGACAGCTAATTTTTTTCCAATTTTGATGGTTAACGGTTAGATTTTACAGCTTTTGACGGTTGACGGTTATCAGGTGGAATAGGAATACCTTTTGATCCCTATAATTTTCGGATCACTAGACTTTCAGCTAGGAAATCCGAACAGATGAAAAATTTTTAGGGGATAAAAACATGCCTATATCTACCGTTTAAATACTAAAATACGTTTAACAATGCCACGTTTAAGTGGTTTTGAACCTTATTGGCACCCTCAAATCTGCGATCCAGCAGCGGAAGGTTGGCCTGCGAACAGCAGACGCATTTCCGGTCGTCGCTTCTCTCCCTCCGAAAAGCGACGACCGAAAATGTGTCTGCTGTTCGCAGGCTACTAGCCTGAATCAGGTGCTTCTGGGAAAAGGGAAAAAATGGAAGCGAAAAAGGGAGAGAGCTTTCTCTTACTCCCAAATATACCGTAATTCATACAATACCTACTTTTGAGGACGGCACCAAATTAGCTAAAACTGAAGTGAATTTGAACCTTCAGCGTCAGCCCTGGTGTATCGTACGAATGCGTTTTACCATTGCAACTTGAAGCTCTGGCCATCCCGATTTGTAACTTAAGTTTGGTTTTTATGCTGCTTCATATTTAACCTCAAACACTAATTATTGTATTTTGCCACAGTTGTGGATAGTAACGTACTTAGGTGATTTTAAACCAAGCTGGAATTTCCAAAATATACCAAAGTAAATCTCCAGTGCTGGATTCGAAGCGGAGGGGGCAACATAAGAAAAAAGATTGTAATTATTCAAATTGTTCTTCATCCACCAGCAGATTGTTCCCGCGGTCATGGATGGCATTGAAGCTTGTGGAACAACGGCGTTGCTGGTTGAACGAGCTGGGAAATTCAGGACCAAATCTCGATTCTTCGCCTGGAATTGTAAATGGGAATGTGTGTATGATCGTTAGTTATAATAATATCCGTCCATCCATTCATGAATCGATCGATCCATTTATCTATCCATCTATTCATAGATTGATTGATCTTTTGATACATCACCATTCATTCATTCATCCATCCATCCAGCCATTCATTTAATTCCAATAATTCATTCAGTTATTCATTTTTTTTAAAAAAGGATGCTTTAAAAAAAACCTATCAATTGACCCGGGGGGGTACTTGGGTTAAATTTTTGCTGGGTTAGGGTTAGGGTAAAACGCTGGCCTCTTAGAACCCCTACCCCATTATAGTCTATTCTGTGGCCAGTTATAGACCCCATCTTAGTCACTTTTGGGCAAATATGTAATATTCGCGATCCCAACTTAGTTACTTTCTATTTCTACAAATTGACCCATTTTTTAGATTGAATGAAGAACAGTTTACTTGTCGTCTACAGTAACAAACATTCTGGTACGTTTGCTAACCGTAAATATGAGAACTGTCTTACCCCAAAAATCCGAAAATGTGCGACCCCATTTTAGTAACTCTACCAAAAATGAGACCCCATTATAGGCAGTCCAGTCGTGAAAATGCGACCCATCTAGCGGCACTTCCCCATTAGCCCTCTTATAGGGAAGTACCCCCCCCCCCGGCCAATTGAGTGAGAACCCCAACTTAACTGGAAATACGGTTATAATCATGAACGACTGAGAAGTTGAATTGAGGGCTACCTTGACGTTAGACTTGCTACGAGTCGGCACCTCACGAGTTTAAATCGGACGAAGGACTTTTTTGAAAATCGGCTCCTGACCCTGGGCGACTGGATTGGAAGGGCCGGCCGTACCACAGCGAAGTTTTACGGTGGAACCTATCGTATCTTTAATCCAAAAAAAAAAACAACAACGACGACAACAAAACGAACAAACTGAAAACTATGGCCTGATCGAAGATTAAATGGAAACCCAGCCGGAACCCAGTCGCCCACGCCACTCATTCTACCTTTCCGTAGCCTGTGGGGAGAGGAGATTTTAGATGGAGGAGGGGGAGGAGGAGAAGAGAAAGCTCTCTCCTTTTTCGCTTCCATTTTTTCCCTTTTCCCCAGAAGCACCTGATTCAGGCTAGTAGCCTGCGAACAGCAGACACATTTTCGGTCGTCGCTTTTCGGAGGGAGAGAAGCGACGACCGGAAATGCGTCTGCTGTTCGCAGGCCAACCTTCCGCTGCTGGATCGCAGATTTGAGGGTGCCAATAAGGTTCAAAACCACTTAAACGTGGCATTGTTAAACGTATTTTAGTATTTAAACGGTAGATATAGGCATGTTTTTATCCCCTAAAAATTTTTCATCTGTTCGGATTTCCTAGCTGAAAGTCTAGTGATCCGAAAATTATAGGGATCAAAAGGTATTCCTATTCCACCTGATAACCGTCAACCGTCAAAAGCTGTAAAATCTAACCGTTAACCATCAAAATTGGAAAAAAATTAGCTGTCAAAAAACTAACCGTTGCAGCCAATAATCGTCAAATGTGAGGGGTAGGCTGTACACGATAAATGTAAATGTAAATGTCAACCGTCCAAGTCACTACCCCATTGAGACTCTCAGATTTCTGCAACATGGGGTTCATTTAACAGAAAATAGGGGAGGAAAAGTCAGAGAGTTAGTAACTCTTGTGTCCGCTTATATTATTTTTCACTGTATTTTATTAGCCTGAGATAACATCCGACATTTTAAGACACCATCATCACTGATTTCCCTGTGAAATGGGGCGCGATCCATTCAACCAAAATTCCAACCGGTCAGACCGGGAAAAGTGGTCCACCGCAAAAGGTGGACCCGTTTTTTTCGAAACTTTTCCGGTTGGACCGAACCGATCCATTGAGTTTTGGACCAAAATTTTCGGAAATTTTGGTTGAATGGATCGCGCCCATGATGTCTGAGAAACAAGCCCAGAATTAAAATACCAGTGAGATCTGGGTAGTGCTTCTGATTGGTTGAAACTTTGTTTCATTCAATCAGGAGCAGTACCCAGAACTGGGTAGTGACACGTCTCTCGTCATCAGTATGGAATTTCTGTGTGTGAATTTTAACAATACCTTTACTATACCTGAAGCATTGCACGTCGAATTCCGTTGAATCTGTATTTGACCCCGAATTTTATTTAGCAATTCGCTCCAAAAGACAACACTTTTATCCAATTCAATGTTGCCTCGACAGTCACTCGACAGTTTCTTTACTAGACGCTTAGCCGACATTTTCTTCTGTATGAAAAACTGCGAGATGTTGCCGATGAATGACTTGGTCGAGTTGAAGGACTGGGCACTAGAATTCTTCTGTTCTTGACCCAGTACCAGCCTTCCTCCTCCGCTTATTGCTTGTCCAGTTCCTACATTGCTTCCATAGGCTCTTCTTGCGCCGTCAAGGTATAAGGTCCAGTTCCCCGCTCGATTTCCCCAAGTCAGGCATACACAACGCCATTTCCCATCATTTATAGATATCAGGCTGACTTTTCTGTCGAGAAGAGGATATTATTTTTAAATAATTACTATAAAGTTAAAGTAACATTCGAAAAGGCTCTAGAGAGTTCCGTACCAGGTTTAAAAAATTACGCACTTTAGAGTGGCTTAGGCTATATTTACACTACACCATGGCACCACAAAAAGCCATCCGGTATAGAATAAACAGCAACAACCCGGGGCTGTACAAGTCGTTCACCCATCAAACATCGTACTGGCGCGGTTGGCCGAGATGGTTTAGTACACTAAATTCTGGTGCTCACTCTTGAATATTTACTTCCTTCTAAGTGGATTCCAGTCCTTGCTACTGCTTATTAACTTCCGTGACAGGCCGAATAAGTGTTCACATGTAGGACACCAAACTATGGCAAAAACTCCTATCTAATGTGTGACGCTCCACTATTGTGACCAGTGAGGTGCACCTTCGCCCCAGTCGCAGGAATCGCGCCACCACAACTGTCTTGTGTGTGAACAGAAACCCAATCTGGCGGCGCAAAAGCTATCCAATAAAGTGGGAACACAGCTTTAGAAAGAACATAATGTTTTTTTCCTTTGGTATCATGAATAATTTCTCTCCTGTAAAGGTCCACATATTTCCAAAACAGCCACTGCATAACACGCTGGATTTTAAACTGACTGGGTTAACCGTAGGGCGTGTATATGCTACAAAAAGATGCTGTACATCTCTGCAAATGCATGAAAGATGTGGCTGTGAATCTTTCCAGTACGTGTGCAACACAGACTTGGATAGACATGGTTGACCATCACATGAAAAAAGGGGGCTGTGCACCTGTACTAATGCAAGGAACAGCTGCGCTTTTGAGGGGGAACTGACTGGACAATACATCTGTACCTATGCCTATGCTAAAGCGTATGGGACAGGGCAATGTCAGGTGCTTGAAGATGGAAGACTGTGCTAATGCCAAAATATAGGGCTTTGAATTTGTGCTAATACATGGAGAACGAGTCTGTTCATCGGTGCTAATGGGTTGGAAAATGGGGCTATGGATCTGTGTTTGTACTCAAAGTCAGGGCTTTGTTACTGTTCATGATTTGGGACACGGAGCTGTCTATGTGGACTGGTGTACTGGAGGATGATACATGTATGTGCTAGTGCATGGAGGTCGCAACGAAGGTGGCCTCAACATAATGTGACTGTGAACATCTGGCTGAGACACTAACCTAGATTCACGAAGCAATACCAGTTCACAATCTTCACTACTTTCACATCCTAAAGACAGTTCTCTAGTCCCATCAAACGTCATGTAGGAAAAGAGATGAAAAGGCCCCGGATCAGTTGTTTGAAGCCACATGCACAACGTCATAGTATACATTTCAATTGTACTGTCCAAGGTGATTGCTGCAAAACTGGCACCATGTTTACTCGGGAAAACCATGTCGTAATGAAACAAATCAGCTGGAATGAAAACAGAAGAGAAATATGATAAGGACATTCCTGATCAGTAAAATGTTGAGTTATTCATTATCCGATGCCATAAAAAATTGAAGAAAATAATGATTAGAATTTGAATTCTTTAGTGTTGTAGCTTAGCGTGGGTGATGGTGGATATGACTTTGGGCCATGGTTATTTGTGCTCACAATCAAACCATGCAAATGTTGCAAGCTTTAGAAACACCAACAGCTAGTGGGTCTAAGGGGAGCATAAATACCACAAAGGAGAGCCTAAGGCTTATATAAGACACCTGCTGTGTTCTTAAAGGGAAAAACTATGCACTATATGAAGTTCATTTCTTATAAAATACTGATAATTATTATCAGTATTTTTACCTATTTTGATTCCCTTTTTTCATAATGTTCAGTTATGTGTGGTGCAAATGTAAGAAAGAGGGCAACTTAAATGAAGACAATTTTATTAATTTTCTTAAAACTTGATTTAAAAAATTTTACCGCGGAGATTCATCTTTTAGAACTGTGTCTAGTTGCATGTGTCCAGTTTTCAAAATTCCATAACTGAAATCATTATTTTAGTGCCCACACCACTGTCTAGTTGCATGTGTCCAGTTTTCAAAATTCCATAACTGAAATCATTATTTTAGTGCCCACACCACTGTTAATTTCTTTGCCCTTCTTAATTATGCCGTTGTAAATGTTTTTCAAGAATATAACAGTATGATATGTTCTTGCTGACCTTATGTCTAGTGTTACCTTTGTATGATTGACACCTGTCACCAGTAATTCCCAACCTGCATAGGCAGATG
>JAHPZR010046038.1:0-19471 GCA_019787425.1 Platygyra sinensis
ATCAGGCTAACCTTTCTTGAGGTAGTGCATGCAGCTGTTGATTCAGAAGTGACTTTGCTGAAAATAAAAATTACATGCCATGTTTAAGTGTGGTCAAACAAATATCTTTGAGTAGCCAGTGTTATTAGGCACTGCTGCATGCACTTCTTATTTTTGTGTGTAATTAAAGATCAGTACTGCCTATAAAAGCAGGACAGCTTAGAGTTTCGTTTGGTGAAATATTAAATCACACAGTAGATATAAAATTCAATCTTCCCAGCAAATTCAATGTTTAGATAAGGAGTTTAAGGCTTGCTACGGGAAAATGAAAAAAAGGCAGGGTATGGTGTGGGAGCTAGCAGGAGAACAGTGACCAAAAGAATGACAGTAGACTAGAGAAAACAATGGAGGAAGAGAGAAGGGTAAAAGGAAGTAGCCTCTAAGTCTTCCATGCATGGGTTCAGTTAGTAGGAGCAGCGCGCAAAAAACAGTGCGCGAAAAAATGAAAAAAAGCTGTTTTTCGCGCTTCCAACTAAGTGAACGCCTGGAAGAGGCTAACAAAAGAAGGCGTAACAAATTACATTTTGTTGACAAGGTAAGTACTAAATATCAAATACACCTGGGAATGGGCTATTGACTATTGTGAATGCAAATTTCTCCAACGCTGACCTTTCTTATGGCACATGTTTGTGATAAGTACTTGTATATAAGGTTATAACCTTATAGGACTTAGTTACTCTCGAAAAAAACTATGAAGACCTATTAACTACTTATTTGTACTGAACCTTTCAGGTATAACAGAAACACAGACCTAATGAAGACCACAGACAATTACGATACTGTGTCACACTTAAGACTTGAATTTGAGCTTAAGGCCTGGTTTAAACGTCGCATTTTACATGCGCCGAATCAAATACTAATTTTAGTCGACTCGAATGAATACGTTCGGCTGATTTGATTTAAACGTTGCATTGTTTTGCCGAATAAAATCACTGAGCGTGAGCGACGTGTTTTAAATTCCCATTCGAGCAAACAAATCATTTAACATAATTTCAGTTTGATTCGGCACATGTAAAATGCGGCGTTTAAATCAACTGTTGAACTTCAGTCGAATATTCGACTGACTTGCATCGAATTGAAATATGTCCCATTTAATTGATTTAGACGTCGCATTTCACATGCATTTAATTTGGCAATTCGATTCGGCGCATGTAAAATGCGACGTTTAAACCGGGCCTAAAGCGGTCTTCACACGGCAAACTAAAGTTGGCAAACTCGTGTTGGCAAACTCAAGTTGATGTGTGTGAACGGCACAAAAACAGTCGGCAAACAAGTTGGCAAACTGTTGGCGACAAATAGAACTTGCCTCTATTCTCGCCAACTTTTTCGTGTTGGTAAACTCGTATCTGACCTGTGAACGGTTGGCCAACATGTGTTGGTAATTTTCAACCAATCAAAACGAGCTCTATTCACGTGATTTATTTCAGTTGCGTGACACTTCACAAAATGGGGGACGCGAGTCAACACTTTCATCTTTAGCCTACAGAGATACTGAAAACAAGCAAAACAAAACGGAGGAGCACGCGGACAAACTTGGTTTCGTCCAAACCTTTCTAATTCTCCACCGCTTTCTGGTTCTTCTCTTTGTTTCACTGTTGTACGTGATTGAAACTGCACTAAAAAGCGGCCATGTTGGAAATTGCCGTGTTTGTTATTTGCCACGAGTTTGACGTGTGAAGGAACGAGTGTGCCAACTTTTTGAAGTTTTCCAACACGAGTTTGCCAACTTAAGTTTGCCGTGTGAAGGCCGCTTAAGCTTACCTAAATTCCATGGAAGCTTCTGTCAAGCTGCTGTTGCTCGAATTTCCCCCAGAACTCGCTTCATCTTCTTGACCTACTTCTGTGCCAAACGAGTTTCTATTTCTTTCCAGATGGTCAACCACTTCACGGAGTAAAGTCTCCATTCTTTTCATTAAGTTGTCCATCTTCAGCCAAACTTTCCACACAGCACAACACCGCCAACGAAGAACAACCGCGCGGAAAAATAATCTGAAAAGCATTCTGGAGACATTCTGGGATTCTGGGAGAAAAACATCTTTCAATAAGCCGCTGTCCCGATGGAATGACGTTTCTGATCCAATGACATGAAGTTCGATCAAGTGGCATGACGTGTGTGGTCCGATCGAATGGTCTACGATCCAATGACATGAATATAGATCCAATAACATGAATGTGGTTTCCTGACAGAATGATGTGTTGCAACGACATGAAGCCCGATCCAATGACATAAAATATACGATCCAATAGATAAACGTATGATCCAATGAATGAAGTCTGATCCAATGACATGAAGTATATGATCCGATAGAATGACGTATGATCCAATAAAACGAAGTCCGATCTAATGACATTAGGAATATTGTCCGATAGAATGACGTATGATTTAATAGCATGTCGTTAATGGTCCAATGGCATGAAACTCGATTCAATTGCATTTTTGTCCCAATTCCCCCTCCATAATTATCATGTTTGCTGTAAGATGTCAGTTTGAAATATGACAAACATGAGAATACGTTGATGGGCAGGCAAACAAGCAGACAGCCAGCCAGCCAGACTGACAGACAGAGACTTCAACTTCCAAGCTATAAGAGACTTGTAATAGCCAGGCTTCATACTCCCAGAATAGCTAATTTTAATGTTTGGTTAAGATGATCGTCCTTTGTAAACAGATTCCCATTCAGCCTGAAGATTTTGTTGGGTCAAGGATGTTGAAAAGTACAAAGCGAAACAGGTAAGGCTGGTGAGCCAGTACACAATCAGCATGCAATATGCTGACTACAATATAGATAAAGCATCATAGTACATTAACATTGCTTTCATTACATAACTGTGTGTAGCACATTTGCAGAAAAAATGTTTCAAAGTCCAGGAAGCACTGATATACAGTACCGCCTGAAAGTACTTACCCATTAGCACGCGGTAAAACCTCGTCCTTGCCGAAGGGTTCTGCCGCGAATTCACCGCGGTGGGACGAATTCCTCAACCTCGTCTTGGACGGACGCAACCGAACGCCGCGGCAAGCCAGACGCGGTATACCGCGGTGAAGAAACAATAGAAGCTAATTTCTTTTGTATAGAAGTGTTTCCTTATTGATTTCTCATATACATGTACGTGAAGTTTCCATGCTCGTAACTTGTTTACAGAACACTCGCAACTATTGAACTTTTCAGCTTGCTGGCGCGGTGGCTAGCGACAAAGTTTGATTCACTAGCCAAAACAAATTTTTCACTAGGCAGATACACTAATATCTATCATCGCATGAAGTCAAGTAAATGCTACGTAGCCTGTGTAGTACTGACAAAGTTTTTGCGTCCTTGATTCTCACAGAACCGCCGTCGAAACCTCTGAACTGGCGCCGCCGAAAAACTTTTACGGATTCATGATTTTCCCGAACGTAATAATTCGTTCGGACATATTATTCTATACATTGCAGATATAGGCCTCGATGTTATAATTATAAGCATCGCACAACAACGAAAACTAAAGTTTTCGCCCGTGAGAAACTCTCATAGATCTCAAATAATTTAATTAATACTGGCCATCGCAAAACATTCCTTTAATGCCGATTCACGATTTCTCACGTACACAGTAATTCGTTCCGTTTAACTTTAATTTACAAATTGCAAACGAAGGCATGTAAAAATGTATGTAAAAAAAGGCATCAATATTAACTCATCATTTTGTTCCAGCTTCTCGATGAAATCGAAGTGTCTCCTTTCCAGAGTTGGCACTCGGCCGCTACGAGGCAAGTCAACGAGAGGAAGGTCCCGTTTAAACCGCTTACAACATTTCAACACTGAACAATTCCCGGACAGCTTTAGCAAATTTTACGTTTGATATATAAAAAAAGAAAGCAATCTCAGCTGTACGTACATGTATTCTGACGTTCGACACATTCTCGTTTATCGATGCAGACTTTCACAAGCTTCACAATTCACATAAACAACGCATACCGACACGTGCACGTGACTACAAAACGTGATTTGTCATGCGACATGAGTTCAAACATGTGAATTAGAAACTCGCTTTAACTGTAGTGTGGCTTGTCGCTTTTCGACTGCTTTTTTCCGTACTCTGAAGAAAACTATTTATTTGGAAGAAACTTTTATCCCTGGAAGTACTTTTGCATCGAAGATGAAAGTACTCAAACCAAATAGAGCGGCATTGAAGCTAAGTATTTCGCACCGCGCCGCCGACGTCGCCGCCGACAAGACAACCTATTTATCTTGATAGCAACGCAGCAACGTATCTCTAACCGAAAACAACGCATATTTTCTTACATTTCGCTTCCCATTCACGACAAGAAAATCATAAAATGTAGTGACACTGTAATAATGGATTCTTGAGAAGTTAACAATGCTACAGCGGGATGTTTTAGTAATATGACAAATACATGATTTGCCACCGGAGCGTAAAGATGACGATGTAAAGTTTAATTAACGAGTCAAAACAAAAGGTCCGATAGCCTATTCAACTCTACCGCGTCTTGCTATTTACCGCGGTATTTTATGTCGCGGCAAACCTAGGTAAAACCTCAGTAAAATTTCGGCACGCCGCGTCATTGCCGAGGCGAGAACGAGGTGTTGATCTGCGAATCGGCCGCGGCAAAACCTCGGTAAATGGGTCAATAGTTTCAGGCGGTACTGTATAAGCCAGGAAAATAAGATATAGAGAAAATAAGTCAGGGATTGTATTGGTGCAAAATCTGTAAATCTCTTCCAAGTGTTCAGAATGTTTATGCGAAAACTTGCAAGCATTGTTTTATTAATTCTGGATCACATTTAAACTGGGGATTGTGCATTCCTTGTAACTTAGCAGTGTTGAAGTACTATATCCAATATTTATGTTGAGGGCAGGGTATTTCTCTAGCCTCCTTCACAGACTCTTTACGTTTGTAATACAATTCCCAAAAGCGGCGCTTAGGTAAAAAAGGTAAAGTCTGCATTCAGGCCAGTGGCCCATCAGGCCGGAGCTTATTCTGGTTTCCTTAGCATGAAGCGACTGGGAGTATTTCTACTCCCCCCTGGATGGGATTGCTACTCCATTGCAGGGTTACCCCCAGCATTATCACTGGTACCCATTTATACACCTGGGTGGAGAGAGGCTCCATGAGAGTAAAGTGTCTTGCCCAAGAACACAACACAATGTCCCCAGCCAGGCCTAGAACCCGGAGCGCTTGCTCCAGAGTCGAGGCCACCGCACCTCCCACGCGGCGCTTAGGAGGCGAGGTATTTCTTTAGTTGAAAAGAATTGATTTATTCAGACTTAAAACAGTAACTTTTGATTAAATCCTTCGTTTGTGATGAATGCTTGTGGTAAACTTGGTACTACAGTTTGGGCATTCAAAAGCGTGTGTTGTATAATATTTTTAGCCTGAAAACGGTTTTATGTTTTACTAGATATTTAAAATTAAGCATTGCTGTTCCCACATCAAATGAATTCACATTCTATCAGCCACATGGAAATCTTAATTTTATGTTTGGCTATAATTAAAATACTCATTTGTAGTACTGCCCAATCATTGCTTAACTTGATAACACTCTCTTTCAGATTGCGGCCCGTATTCTTGAGGCACATTCTTCCCTGAACAAAAGTTCATTGATTGAGTCTAAAATGTTATACATCAGACAATGGCAGGCATTACCCGAGTTTGGCCTTTCTCATTTCATTGTTCGATTTCGTGGGTCCAAGAAAGAGGTAAATTATAACGTTAATATTGTTGAGTGTCGCTGATGTTTCAGGAATAGTGAACAATAGCTCCCATATTCGGCTGTTGGTAACCTGTCGGCCAACAGGTTACAGACACATTACCGACAGTTGTCCGACACTGTTAAGTAGAGCACAAATCGACTGAAAAAGAGTAAAAATAAATAGAGTCAAAAACTTTTCCGGTTGAAAAAAGTAAATAGAAATCTGTCGATTGTACCGGATCCAGTAACATTCCTACCTATCTCCTTGATCCTCTTTGAACTGTAAAATAGGCTTTTTTACTCCATCTCCTGACTGCACATACCAAAATGTAGTGGTAAATTTAGTACCCATTTTGTTTTTACACAAAATAGGCTTCGGATTTAACCATTTTGGGGCAGCAAATACGCAAAGCTAAAAGTAATTTTCCAATCGCCCTATAATGCATTGCAAAACTATAGTTAACAGTACACCATGTATGTCTGAACTAGTAAAACTTTTCAAAATGGCGGATAAATGAATAGGAATCAATTTGGACAAGTATCACTAGTCAACGCTAAAACAGTGGACAAAAGCCATACTAGTATCGAAAGTTATGAAATGACTTGAACTCTTTTTATGTACTTTAGAAGCAAAAGACAAGTAAATGTTTACGATCATTTTGTTTGCCCCACCGACAGGTTACCGACACATTACCGACAGGTTGCCAGCAGGTCACCGACTGTCGGCCAACACTTTGGCCTCAAACATAACGCAAACTGTTGGCCAACTGTCGGCCAACAGTCGGCTGACAGTTGGCCGACAGTCGGCCAACAGTATATTTTGGGAACTATTCTTCACTATTACCGATGTTTCAACAGTGTCTGTGCAGTGGGGTGACAAAACGCCAGGTCTTGGCATAGCGATGTGCCATTTTCAATCAGATGTTAAATCGCAGGCCTACATAGTCTTCTTTGCCTCGTTATTATTAAGTGGAAGAGGAGCGTTGCGTGATGTTAAGGCTCGGTGATATCACATGTTGCCGAGTTTTTTCAAATTCCATTTGCCCATTGTGTGTAACCATGATTGCCAAAACAGCAGGGTGTGAAACTCTTTGCCACTCACTGACTCTTTCGCTCGGTCGCTCCTTGAGATGAGATTTGCCTTGATTAAGGTCCCTAACAAAATGAAACTTACCAGGTAGATACTCGCTGATAGCTCTTGAATTTGGTTAGTGTGACAGAGTCGCATACAGCAATGTAAAATCTGAATTGTTTGGTCATAAGTTGCTAGATCTGTGGCTTCAACATAGAGGTTGATGCTATGATTGTGGTTTAACGTAAGGGAGGGTGGATATCGCATGCGCATGCTACTCATTCATATAATTTCAACCAAGGGAAGTGAAGTTAAGTGAATTCTTTATTTACCCTCGGATTGTAGAGTAGCTTTATATGAGCTAATATCTCCGAGCATTTCACAGTCTAACAACAAAGGCCAGCCCACAACACCGGGAACTTCATGCCCTACTCTTTGCGATAAGGGTGTGGATTCTTTTACATCCCCTGCTGTCAATTTTCATTCCTAGAAATAAGGGAGTAAAGATGGTGAATTTTAAGCTTGTTAATGAAATGTGAAAGGTGAATTGATCAACTTGACACGAGCATAAGAAAAGGAAAAATCTGAGTCCCCGATTGGAATCAAATCCATGACCTGATAATTTCGAAAGCTGAGCTGACGCCCAAAACATTAGCTTTCGAATCTCTTTACGGTGGCCAATTCACACTATCAACTTAATATCAACTTAAATGATGATGATGATGATGATGATGATGATGATGATGATGATGATGATGATGATGATGATGATGATGATGATGATGATGATGATGATGATGATGATGATGATGATGATGATGATAAGGAACTTATTACAATACTTATTATACAAGGTAATAATACTAAAAGTAAAAATAACTTACCTTACATAAAAGAAATAGAAATAAGATATAGTTTATAATAAAAGTTCAAAATTCTAATAAAATACGAATTCCATGATGCAGAGATATTAATAATTTTTTTAAATAAATTCAACTTTATTTACATCTTTGAAAAACCTAGTTACGAATACTTTGAAGAAACTTATGCTAGTTTACAATACTTTTAAAAAGACTATATTAAGAGATATTAATAATAATAATAATAATAATAATAATAATAATGATGATGATGATAATAATAAAAACTTTATTAACGTGTCAAGTAAAATAGCAGTTTCCCACTAAGTTAGGACACCTATCTACAATGTTAAAAACTGTAGTAACCAAATTATAATGTCATGGATTTAATTCCTGTTGTGGACTCAGATTTTTCCTTTTTCTCACGCACGTGTCATGTGGATCAATTCACCTTTCACAATTTTCATTCCTCTTTATATCAGAGTATACCTAACCTGTGTTTTTTTTTGTAACTCCTATATTGCGTTATCGTTATTTAAAATGCGCCCTGACTTCACCTTTCCATCCGTTATAGGAAGTCCTCGGTATAGCCTTTAACAGAATCATGCGGGTCGACCCAATCAGTCGTGAAGCTCTCAAGACGTGGCGATACAGTGTGATGAAAGCTTGGAATGTAAACTGGGAAACCAGGGAAATGGTTGTACAGTGTGAAGGAGAAACCATTACATTCGGATGTACCAGCGCAGACATTAAAGTCATTCATGAATTTATTGGAGGGTATATCTTCATGTCAATGAGAAAAGATGTGAATCAGCCACCAAATGAGGAGCTGTTCTTTAAGTTGACTGGAGGGTGGGTTTAGAACCTAAAGTCACGCACTCTATTTGACCGACCATGTCAACTGTGGCCAGTTTTGGTGCAGTTTGACTCTGGTTAAACTTTGTTTGATTGGTTACTTCCAATGAAACACGTTTATTCAACCGACTAACAAAAGTAACAAAGAAGCGGTTCTCGGATACAACATTCAAACAACGCTGATTTCATTTCCCAATTTAGCCATATAGATTACATCATGAAAGACTTATGGTCACTGGAGAAACTAAGCAACCTGTTACCCCATGAACAATGCTTAGTGCCTAAATTAAACCGTCTTTCAGAGTAGAAGACATCTCAGCTTTTTTGGTCAACAGTATTGTTTGATTTGAAATAGACAGAGGTGAAGTCAAACAAGGTTTAGATTGGAAATTAATCCTGCTGTCAGATCATGATGGAGGAAATTCGCTTTCATTTAACCTGCCCGAATTCAAGAGAGCTAATACTAGCATTCAAACGGTGACCATTTGTCACGCAAGTTAACAAATACAGAAGTTTTGTTGTCCTTGATATCTGATCTTCTAGTCCGCATTTTGTACTGGGTCTGCATTTTGCACCTACTAGTCCGCATTTTGTACTCGGTCTGCATTTTGTACTGACCGTATGACCCGGCCGTATGACCGGTTTTTATTACGAGGTTGCCCGTGAACGCAAATTTATCCTGAATGAACCAAACTCCACCACTTCGATTAAAAGCGGACATTCACAATCCTCACTCAAAATCTTCCCTTTTATAAAAGACGAAATTAAAGGCAGTTCGCTGATCCTACAAATTGTAAAGGAACACCGCAAAGGACATGTTTCACATACCACAACAACTTACGCAAACGTGAAAACAGCAGATTGTTATCGTTTCTGTCTGAAATCAACACCTTATTATCTTTAAAGACCTTCTGCAACGCTAATTACCTCACCAGAAATTAATTTATTGTTTTAACCTTTCAGTATACCTGTTATCACTTTCGTATTGCTTTTACTACTAATAACAAAACCATGATCGATTAATTAATCACAGTCTTTCTTTAACAGAAAATATAACAGCTCATTTGTGAAAAGTTCGTATAAAACTATAAACTGCAAATGAATTGTACCCTGACTTTATCATCACTCACTACACGTAAATCTTATGTTTCAGTGCACATGTAGCCTACGTGTAGCCGTACCCTCCCCCCGAGGAAAAACGTACCCTCCCTCCCGTTTTTCCTCGGGGGGAGGGTACGGCTACACCTAGGCTACTCATGCAGTGCTCTGATAATGCTCATTTAATTCACTTCACGGCTGGCAAAAGTCCAGCCTTAGTATAACTGCGCTAATGAATAAGTGAATTAGAACTTTGTCCTACCGTGTGTGCGACTTCATTGTCGATCTAAACTTTTATGTATATATGTATGTATGTATGTATGTATGGATGATATGTTGTAGCGCAAATTTCTGCGATACAGTAAAAAGCCACATACAAGAACATGTGTTGTGGGGTTTCAGGCTGATGTTGTTCTTATATATGGCCAGCGGTAACACCCCAACTATAAATATCGTTTCTTAACGGCTCTCAACCAACGCAGGAATGTTGAGATCGCCAAGTGGATAGCAAGTTCGCCTTAAAATCCAGCCACCGAAGTAAGGCCGAGGTTCGAACCCTAGCCGGCGCGCATTGCCTTGTTTCCTCCCCAGCTTTACTTCCGGTTAACTTCTGCATAAATTAATAAACATTTAATTTCCGTCTACGCCGATTAAAAGGTCCACGCAAATTCCCGGATGAAGACCCAATATCGCTAAAACTCATTCTTGCGCATGCGCGCATGAGTTAAAAAGGATATTTCAAACAGTAAAACTCTATTCTTCTGTATTTGAAAGGCCTTTCAAATAAGCAGAAATTATTTTTTTGTGTGATATACACTTTAATACATTTATATTACACATAATATTTTGTCAAATAATAATTCACCCATTCCACGAGACAAAGTAAAGTTTAAAACTGAATACTCTAATATGTTAAAAACGGTTTGTGCATATACCCTTGATGACATCACCATCAATGAAGATCGCAGTACAAATCTGCTGGCTAGAAGATCAGATATCAAGGACAACAAAACTTCTGTATTTGTTAACTTGCGTGACAAATGGTCACCGTTTGAATGCTAGTATTAGCTCTCTTGAATTCGGGCAGGTTAAATGAAAGCGAATTTCCTCCATCATGATCTGACAGCAGGATTAATTTCCAATCTAAACCTTGTTTGACTTCACCTCTGTCTATTTCAAATCAAACAATACTGTTGACCAAAAAGCTGAGATGTCTTCTACTCTGAAAGACGGTTTAATTTAGGCACTAAGCATTGTTCATGGGGTAACAGGTTGCTTAGTTTCTCCAGTGACCATAAGTCTTTCATGATGTAATCTATATGGCTAAATTGGGAAATGAAATCAGCGTTGTTTGAATGTTGTATCCGAGAACCGCTTCTTTGTTACTTTTGTTAGTCGGTTGAATAAACGTGTTTCATTGGAAGTAACCAATCAAACAAAGTTTAACCAGAGTCAAACTGCACCAAAACTGGCCACAGTTGACATGGTCGGTCAAATAGAGTGCGTGACTTTAGGTTCTAAACCCACCCTCCAGTCAACTTAAAGAACAGCTCCTCATTTGGTGGCTGATTCACATCTTTTCTCATTGACATGAAGATATACCCTCCAATAAATTCATGAATGACTTTAATGTCTGCGCTGGTACATCCGAATGTAATGGTTTCTCCTTCACACTGTACAACCATTTCCCTGGTTTCCCAGTTTACATTCCAAGCTTTCATCACACTGTATCGCCACGTCTTGAGAGCTTCACGACTGATTGGGTCGACCCGCATGATTCTGTTAAAGGCTATACCGAGGACTTCCTATAACGGATGGAAAGGTGAAGTCAGGGCGCATTTTAAATAACGATAACGCAATATAGGAGTTACAAAAAAAAACACAGGTTAGGTATACTCTGATATAAAGAGGAATGAAAATTGTGAAAGGTGAATTGATCCACATGACACGTGCGTGAGAAAAAGGAAAAATCTGAGTCCACAACAGGAATTAAATCCATGACATTATAATTTGGTTACTACAGTTTTTAACATTGTAGATAGGTGTCCTAACTTAGTGGGAAACTGCTATTTTACTTGACACGTTAATAAAGTTTTTATTATTATCATCATCATCATTATTATTATTATTATTATTATTATTATTATTAATATCTCTTAATATAGTCTTTTTAAAAGTATTGTAAACTAGCATAAGTTTCTTCAAAGTATTCGTAACTAGGTTTTTTCAAAGATGTAAATAAAGTTGAATTTATTTAAAAAAATTATTAATATCTCTGCATCATGGAATTCGTATTTTATTAGAATTTTGAACTTTTATTATAAACTATATCTTATTTCTATTTCTTTTATGTAAGGTAAGTTATTTTTACTTTTAGTATTATTACCTTGTATAATAAGTATTGTAATAAGTTCCTTATCATCATCATCATCATCATCATCATCATCATCATCATCATCATCATCATCATCATCATCATCATCATCATCATCATCATCATCATCATCATCATCATCATCATCATCATCATTTAAGTTGATATTAAGTTGATAGTGTGAATTGGCCACCGTAAAGAGATTCGAAAGCTAATGTTTTGGGCGTCAGCTCAGCTTTCGAAATTATCAGGTCATGGATTTGATTCCAATCGGGGACTCAGATTTTTCCTTTTCTTATGCTCGTGTCAAGTTGATCAATTCACCTTTCACATTTCATTAACAAGCTTAAAATTCACCATCTTTACTCCCTTATTTCTAGGAATGAAAATTGACAGCAGGGGATGTAAAAGAATCCACACCCTTATCGCAAAGAGTAGGGCATGAAGTTCCCGGTGTTGTGGGCTGGCCTTTGTTGTTAGACTGTGAAATGCTCGGAGATATTAGCTCATATAAAGCTACTCTACAATCCGAGGGTAAATAAAGAATTCACTTAACTTCACTTCCCTTGGTTGAAATTATATGAATGAGTAGCATGCGCATGCGATATCCACCCTCCCTTACGTTAAACCACAATCATAGCATCAACCTCTATGTTGAAGCCACAGATCTAGCAACTTATGACCAAACAATTCAGATTTTACATTGCTGTATGCGACTCTGTCACACTAACCAAATTCAAGAGCTATCAGCGAGTATCTACCTGGTAAGTTTCATTTTGTTAGGGACCTTAATCAAGGCAAATCTCATCTCAAGGAGCGACCGAGCGAAAGAGTCAGTGAGTGGCAAAGAGTTTCACACCCTGCTGTTTTGGCAATCATGGTTACACACAATGGGCAAATGGAATTTGAAAAAACTCGGCAACATGTGATATCACCGAGCCTTAACATCACGCAACGCTCCTCTTCCACTTAATAATAACGAGGCAAAGAAGACTATGTAGGCCTGCGATTTAACATCTGATTGAAAATGGCACATCGCTATGCCAAGACCTGGCGTTTTGTCACCCCACTGCACAGACACTGTTGAAACATCGGTAATAGTGAAGAATAGTTCCCAAAATATACTGTTGGCCGACTGTCGGCCAACTGTCAGCCGACTGTTGGCCGACAGTTGGCCAACAGTTTGCGTTATGTTTGAGGCCAAAGTGTTGGCCGACAGTCGGTGACCTGCTGGCAACCTGTCGGTAATGTGTCGGTAACCTGTCGGTGGGGCAAACAAAATGATCGTAAACATTTACTTGTCTTTTGCTTCTAAAGTACATAAAAAGAGTTCAAGTCATTTCATAACTTTCGATACTAGTATGGCTTTTGTCCACTGTTTTAGCGTTGACTAGTGATACTTGTCCAAATTGATTCCTATTCATTTATCCGCCATTTTGAAAAGTTTTACTAGTTCAGACATACATGGTGTACTGTTAACTATAGTTTTGCAATGCATTATAGGGCGATTGGAAAATTACTTTTAGCTTTGCGTATTTGCTGCCCCAAAATGGTTAAATCCGAAGCCTATTTTGTGTAAAACAAAATGGGTACTAAATTTACCACTACATTTTGGTATGTGCAGTCAGGAGATGGAGTAAAAAAGCCTATTTTACAGTTCAAAGAGGATCAAGGAGATAGGTAGGAATGTTACTGGATCCGGTACAATCGACAGATTTCTATTTACTTTTTTCAACCGGAAAAGTTTTTGACTCTATTTATTTTTACTCTTTTTTCAGTCGATTTGTGCTCTACTTAACAGTGTCGGACAACTGTCGGTAATGTGTCTGTAACCTGTTGGCCGACAGGTTACCAACAGCCGAATATGGGAGCTATTGTTCACTATTCCTGAAACATCAGCGACACTCAACAATATTAACGTTATAATTTACCTCTTTCTTGGACCCACGAAATCGAACAATGAAATGAGAAAGGCCAAACTCGGGTAATGCCTGCCATTGTCTGATGTATAACATTTTAGACTCAATCAATGAACTTTTGTTCAGGAAGAATGTGCCTCAAGAATACGGGCCGCAATCTGAAAGAGAGTGTTATCAAGTTAAGCAATGATTGGGCAGTACTACAAATGAGTATTTTTAATTATAGCCAAACATAAAATTAAGATTTTCCATGTGGCTGATAGAATGTGAATTCATTTGATGTGGGAACAGCAATGCTTAATTTTAAATATCTAGTAAAACATAAAACCGTTTTCAGGCTAAAAATATTATACAACACACGCTTTTGAATGCCCAAACTGTAGTACCAAGTTTACCACAAGCATTCATCACAAACGAAGGATTTAATCAAAAGTTACTGTTTTAAGTCTGAATAAATCAATTCTTTTCAACTAAAGAAATACCTCGCCTCCTAAGCGCCGCGTGGGAGGTGCGGTGGCCTCGACTCTGGAGCAAGCGCTCCGGGTTCTAGGCCTGGCTGGGGACATTGTGTTGTGTTCTTGGGCAAGACACTTTACTCTCATGGAGCCTCTCTCCACCCAGGTGTATAAATGGGTACCAGTGATAATGCTGGGGGTAACCCTGCAATGGAGTAGCATCCCATCCAGGGGGGAGTAGAAATACTCCCAGTCGCTTCATGCTAAGGAAACCAGAATAAGCTCCGGCCTGATGGGCCACTGGCCTGAATGCAGACTTTACCTTTTTTACCTAAGCGCCGCTTTTTGGGAATTGTATTACAAACGTAAAGAGTCTGTGAAGGAGGCTAGAGAAATACCCTGCCCTCAACATAAATATTGGATATAGTACTTCAACACTGCTAAGTTACAAGGAATGCACAATCCCAGTTTAAATGTGATCCAGAATTAATAAAACAATGCTTGCAAGTTTTCGCATAAACATTCTGAACACTTGGAAGAGATTTACAGATTTTGCACCAATACAATCCCTGACTTATTTTCTCTATATCTTATTTTCCTGGCTTATACAGTACCGCCTGAAACTATTGACCCATTTACCGAGGTTTTGCCGCGGCCGATTCGCAGATCAACACCTCGTTCTCGCCTCGGCAATGACGCGGCGTGCCGAAATTTTACTGAGGTTTTACCTAGGTTTGCCGCGACATAAAATACCGCGGTAAATAGCAAGACGCGGTAGAGTTGAATAGGCTATCGGACCTTTTGTTTTGACTCGTTAATTAAACTTTACATCGTCATCTTTACGCTCCGGTGGCAAATCATGTATTTGTCATATTACTAAAACATCCCGCTGTAGCATTGTTAACTTCTCAAGAATCCATTATTACAGTGTCACTACATTTTATGATTTTCTTGTCGTGAATGGGAAGCGAAATGTAAGAAAATATGCGTTGTTTTCGGTTAGAGATACGTTGCTGCGTTGCTATCAAGATAAATAGGTTGTCTTGTCGGCGGCGACGTCGGCGGCGCGGTGCGAAATACTTAGCTTCAATGCCGCTCTATTTGGTTTGAGTACTTTCATCTTCGATGCAAAAGTACTTCCAGGGATAAAAGTTTCTTCCAAATAAATAGTTTTCTTCAGAGTACGGAAAAAAGCAGTCGAAAAGCGACAAGCCACACTACAGTTAAAGCGAGTTTCTAATTCACATGTTTGAACTCATGTCGCATGACAAATCACGTTTTGTAGTCACGTGCACGTGTCGGTATGCGTTGTTTATGTGAATTGTGAAGCTTGTGAAAGTCTGCATCGATAAACGAGAATGTGTCGAACGTCAGAATACATGTACGTACAGCTGAGATTGCTTTCTTTTTTTATATATCAAACGTAAAATTTGCTAAAGCTGTCCGGGAATTGTTCAGTGTTGAAATGTTGTAAGCGGTTTAAACGGGACCTTCCTCTCGTTGACTTGCCTCGTAGCGGCCGAGTGCCAACTCTGGAAAGGAGACACTTCGATTTCATCGAGAAGCTGGAACAAAATGATGAGTTAATATTGATGCCTTTTTTTACATACATTTTTACATGCCTTCGTTTGCAATTTGTAAATTAAAGTTAAACGGAACGAATTACTGTGTACGTGAGAAATCGTGAATCGGCATTAAAGGAATGTTTTGCGATGGCCAGTATTAATTAAATTATTTGAGATCTATGAGAGTTTCTCACGGGCGAAAACTTTAGTTTTCGTTGTTGTGCGATGCTTATAATTATAACATCGAGGCCTATATCTGCAATGTATAGAATAATATGTCCGAACGAATTATTACGTTCGGGAAAATCATGAATCCGTAAAAGTTTTTTCGGCGGCGCCAGTTCAGAGGTTTCGACGGCGGTTCTGTGAGAATCAAGGACGCAAAAACTTTGTCAGTACTACACAGGCTACGTAGCATTTACTTGACTTCATGCGATGATAGATATTAGTGTATCTGCCTAGTGAAAAATTTGTTTTGGCTAGTGAATCAAACTTTGTCGCTAGCCACCGCGCCAGCAAGCTGAAAAGTTCAATAGTTGCGAGTGTTCTGTAAACAAGTTACGAGCATGGAAACTTCACGTACATGTATATGAGAAATCAATAAGGAAACACTTCTATACAAAAGAAATTAGCTTCTATTGTTTCTTCACCGCGGTATACCGCGTCTGGCTTGCCGCGGCGTTCGGTTGCGTCCGTCCAAGACGAGGTTGAGGAATTCGTCCCACCGCGGTGAATTCGCGGCAGAACCCTTCGGCAAGGACGAGGTTTTACCGCGTGCTAATGGGTAAGTACTTTCAGGCGGTACTGTATATCAGTGCTTCCTGGACTTTGAAACATTTTTTCTGCAAATGTGCTACACACAGTTATGTAATGAAAGCAATGTTAATGTACTATGATGCTTTATCTATATTGTAGTCAGCATATTGCATGCTGATTGTGTACTGGCTCACCAGCCTTACCTGTTTCGCTTTGTACTTTTTCAACATCCTTGACCCAACAAAATCTTCAGGCTGAATGGGAATCTGTTTACAAAGGACGATCATCTTAACCAAACATTAAAATTAGCTATTCTGGGAGTATGAAGCCTGGCTATTACAAGTCTCTTATAGCTTGGAAGTTGAAGTCTCTGTCTGTCAGTCTGGCTGGCTGGCTGTCTGCTTGTTTGCCTGCCCATCAACGTATTCTCATGTTTGTCATATTTCAAACTGACATCTTACAGCAAACATGATAATTATGGAGGGGGAATTGGGACAAAAATGCAATTGAATCGAGTTTCATGCCATTGGACCATTAACGACATGCTATTAAATCATACGTCATTCTATCGGACAATATTCCTAATGTCATTAGATCGGACTTCGTTTTATTGGATCATACGTCATTCTATCGGATCATATACTTCATGTCATTGGATCAGACTTCATTTCATTGGATCATACGTTTATCTATTGGATCGTATATTTTATGTCATTGGATCGGGCTTCATGTCGTTGCAACACATCATTCTGTCAGGAAACCACATTCATGTTATTGGATCTATATTCATGTCATTGGATCGTAGACCATTCGATCGGACCACACACGTCATGCCACTTGATCGAACTTCATGTCATTGGATCAGAAACGTCATTCCATCGGGACAGCGGCTTATTGAAAGATGTTTTTCTCCCAGAATCCCAGAATGTCTCCAGAATGCTTTTCAGATTATTTTTCCGCGCGGTTGTTCTTCGTTGGCGGTGTTGTGCTGTGTGGAAAGTTTGGCTGAAGATGGACAACTTAATGAAAAGAATGGAGACTTTACTCCGTGAAGTGGTTGACCATCTGGAAAGAAATAGAAACTCGTTTGGCACAGAAGTAGGTCAAGAAGATGAAGCGAGTTCTGGGGGAAATTCGAGCAACAGCAGCTTGACAGAAGCTTCCATGGAATTTAGGTAAGCTTAAGCGGCCTTCACACGGCAAACTTAAGTTGGCAAACTCGTGTTGGAAAACTTCAAAAAGTTGGCACACTCGTTCCTTCACACGTCAAACTCGTGGCAAATAACAAACACGGCAATTTCCAACATGGCCGCTTTTTAGTGCAGTTTCAATCACGTACAACAGTGAAACAAAGAGAAGAACCAGAAAGCGGTGGAGAATTAGAAAGGTTTGGACGAAACCAAGTTTGTCCGCGTGCTCCTCCGTTTTGTTTTGCTTGTTTTCAGTATCTCTGTAGGCTAAAGATGAAAGTGTTGACTCGCGTCCCCCATTTTGTGAAGTGTCACGCAACTGAAATAAATCACGTGAATAGAGCTCGTTTTGATTGGTTGAAAATTACCAACACATGTTGGCCAACCGTTCACAGGTCAGATACGAGTTTACCAACACGAAAAAGTTGGCGAGAATAGAGGCAAGTTCTATTTGTCGCCAACAGTTTGCCACTTGTTTGCCGACTGTTTTTGTGCCGTTCACACACATCAACTTGAGTTTGCCAACACGAGTTTGCCAACTTTAGTTTGCCGTGTGAAGACCGCTTTAGGCCCGGTTTAAACGTCGCATTTTACATGCGCCGAATCGAATTGCCAAATTAAATGCATGTGAAATGCGACGTCTAAATCAATTAAATGGGACATATTTCAATTCGATGCAAGTCAGTCGAATATTCGACTGAAGTTCAACAGTTGATTTAAACGCCGCATTTTACATGTGCCGAATCAAACTGAAATTATGTTAAATGATTTGTTTGCTCGAATGGGAATTTAAAACACGTCGCTCACGCTCAGTGATTTTATTCGGCAAAACAATGCAACGTTTAAATCAAATCAGCCGAACGTATTCATTCGAGTCGACTAAAATTAGTATTTGATTCGGCGCATGTAAAATGCGACGTTTAAACCAGGCCTTAAGCTCAAATTCAAGTCTTAAGTGTGACACAGTATCGTAATTGTCTGTGGTCTTCATTAGGTCTGTGTTTCTGTTATACCTGAAAGGTTCAGTACAAATAAGTAGTTAATAGGTCTTCATAGTTTTTTTCGAGAGTAACTAAGTCCTATAAGGTTATAACCTTATATACAAGTACTTATCACAAACATGTGCCATAAGAAAGGTCAGCGTTGGAGAAATTTGCATTCACAATAGTCAATAGCCCATTCCCAGGTGTATTTGATATTTAGTACTTACCTTGTCAACAAAATGTAATTTGTTACGCCTTCTTTTGTTAGCCTCTTCCAGGCGTTCACTTAGTTGGAAGCGCGAAAACAGCTTTTTTTCATTTTTTCGCGCACTGTTTTTTGCGCGCTGCTCCTACTAACTGAACCCATGCATGGAAGACTTAGAGGCTACTTCCTTTTACCCTTCTCTCTTCCTCCATTGTTTTCTCTAGTCTACTGTCATTCTTTTGGTCACTGTTCTCCTGCTAGCTCCCACACCATACCCTGCCTTTTTTTCATTTTCCCGTAGCAAGCCTTAAACTCCTTATCTAAACATTGAATTTGCTGGGAAGATTGAATTTTATATCTACTGTGTGATTTAATATTTCACCAAACGAAACTCTAAGCTGTCCTGCTTT
>JAHPZR010046039.1:0-20000 GCA_019787425.1 Platygyra sinensis
GTAGTTATATTTCTGAATTTTTACTTAAAAATAGTAATGCCACTGAAAATTATTCTGTTATTACTAACAGAAATGGTATCTCTTAGGGGTGTAAATAAAGTCCAGGCCACGCCCACAAAATAAGTTTTTGGTACCTTTTCAACAAGCACCCCCGACATTTTCATAGTGGAGTACCCCCTTGGGGGGGAGTAGCCAAGTAGTAGCTGTGAATTTGATTAAAAAAACTCCAGCTTAGTTTTTGTTGACAACTTTATTGCTTTACAAGAAAACCAAACATACATTTCTGCCCGTAACCTTTCATTTTGAGATGAACAGAATAAAAAAAAAAACTAGCTTTAACTACAGAGTCCAAAAAATTTAATAACCACCTTGCCTGGCCCAGGTCTAAACTGGGCAAGGTGACACTATTATATGCTAACCCAAAGTCCCATATTTTCTTTGGAAACATCAACAAATAAATGATATTTGGGTATCTAGCAAATGGCAAAGGATTGGATACACTCTAGAGGCCAACATGAAAACAGTCATTTTTTTTTTCACACACTGAGAAGGCCATTTACAGTCTACATGTTAGAAAAATAGCAGTTTCAGCAAAATAAATACTTTTTGCTTACTCTTTTTTTTTATATTTGCAGGTGACTAAAGACTTTGCAATGGCATTCCTCTTAGTCAATGATGAACTCAAATATAAAATTGTCACAACATTGATTCCCACAGAAGACAAGTTATATAAAGTTTATAGCTATTTATGTGATATGAAAATCCCAGAACCCAATAGGGTTACATGTGTATACTAACACTTTATTGCATGAAGGTTATAAATCCAATCTGGAATTCATGACAAAAATATTTGGAAAAATATTCAGGCCTTAAATTTATACACACTAATCTATTTTTTTTTTTTAACCTTTTCACATTTACCAATTTTCTATGGGATTTATAATTATATATTGTTATACCGGTTTCACTTGTAATAATAATAATAATAATAATAATAATAATAATAATAATAATAATAATAATAATAATAATAATAATAATAATAATAATAATAATAATACTTTATTTAACCACGTGTCACCTAGGAGCTGAAAGCTCCTTTAAACGTGAACGTGAAACTAATAACAAATGATGAAAAAATAAGAACCTATGATAAAAATATTGTTAACCTATGTGATATCTAATTTATATACGTATAATATTTAATTTGAGATCAAATGTGCATTAAAATTAAAATTCGAAGAATTAAAATAATTCATATGTAAGCTATGGAATAGCACACCTATGTGTCTAGCCCAGCCACCCAGATCCGTGACAATCCGGCAAAGCTAAAGCCGTGCCATAAACGAAAGCAACGCGCGCCTAAAGGCGGCCAAGTCTGGACACTCCCTAACTCTAGTGGGTAAACTATTCCAAAGCTTAGTAATTAAATATGTCCATGACTTATGCATGTATTCTAAATTGAAAGATGGCAGCATGAGGCGTGTGCTAGCCCCCCTCAGATTGTAATTCACATTTAAAACGTTAAAAAACTCACTAAGATATTCCGGTCCCTGGCCACCTAAACATTTATATAAAATGACTAATGACTGAAATTGTCTCCTTGTCTCTAGGTTCTGCAATTCAGCTAAGTTAAGGAGAAAGTCATAAAACACTGAACTTGAATATCTTAGGATAGTCCTTAGGATATAGTAATTAGTATCCTCTAACTTGTTTTTGAGTCCTTACTTATTCCTAGCAGGAGTGGGCTACAATACTTTAAGTGAGGTAATACATACGCTTTGTAAAGGCTGTGTCGTATTCCTAAGAAACAAAAGGAGAGGCTGGAGTGGACTCACAAATACTATGTTAAAACTGAGAGACTGGAAAGGGCTTACAATATTATAACTACGTTAAAACTGAGAGGCTGCAGTGGGCTCACAAATAACAGGACGTAACATGTCGATAATTTCGAAAGTCGATAAAAGTCGATCATTGTCGATCGAATTCGATACTAATCAGTCGACAAGTATCGCAAATCGATAAAAGTCGATTCCTCGATTTCTTGTGATTTTTGACTTTGATCGATTTCAATCAACAAGTATCGGGAATACAAAAAACGATGCATGCTGGGAGAGGAGACGATAGGGAACCCACACGTTTATTTGTGAACTATGCTTGATAATATTCAAAGGTAGATTAAAACACGCCTATTGTTTCCTTGAATCTTTTGTTGAGCCACGCAAGCTTTCACTTCACGTCAAGATGGTGCGATGCTTTATATTTTTTTTTCGATATATTAAACATCCAGTCCCCGACACTTCGATCATTACACAATGCTGGGTTGTTTGACTCTTGTTTGTGCCTGTAAATCAACAACCAGTTGAAAACCTTGTGATTAAAGCCTTTTATCGACAAATTTAACTTGTCGATTGACAATTATCAACAAATATCGAGTCTTATCGACTTATCGACTACGTTTTCAATGATCGACTTTGATCGACATGTTACGTCCTGCAAATAACTATCTAATGTTAAAACTGAGCAATCAATAGCTACCTAAACATGTCATAATCCATAGTTTAACTGACCAGTAAATTAAAATGTCCTCATTAGTGGGCATTCCTGGTTATTAATCCCACAAATTACCTGTAGACTACAAAATGCAAAAGAAACATAAATCCATGTCTGTCAATACACGCAACGGGAAGATACAAATTTAAACTTAAAAAATGATCTTATTTAAACGTGAGTACCATTGTTTTATTGAAGTCTACCACTGGAGTTGAATGCAAGCAGTCTCTACCTTTACCTTTTTAACTACCAGTAAGTGAAACCCAAATGATACAGACTGAAAGGCACCGAATCAAAAAAATGTAATTTTCATAAACTTCCCTGAATTTGCTATTAATTATCCTGACTCTTTGCTGTCCTATGGCAACCTTCACCCTTAAATTCAAATACTAAATCATTATTTTTTGTGGCCCAAACGACCAATTGGTCAATATTACATATACACGACTCGACGAAGACTCATTTAACACTGTCAACTCGTTCCCAAAATCTATTTTCTTCCTCCGAGTCGACTTAAATTCCAGGTGATGGACAAAACACTGATCCCCAGTCCATGGACTACCCCCAATGGACTACCGTAAAATGGACAGTCCCTAAAAATAATATTCCAAATGAGTACCATGCAAAGTTGTAAGATGCTACACCTTGCTTTCTTTGTTCTGGATCACTGAACACAAAACAGACAGTCAAAGTAGATTCTTCCTTGATTAGTATTACTACATGTATGACTTAAGTTGGACAAGTTAGGTGTTGTGGATTGTTTACAATGTTTCAGCCTCAGGATAGCTGACTTATAACTCACTATTTTTATGTCTACAATGAAATTATGTTTTTTATTGCTCTGCAACATACAAAGCTAGAACCAGTTCTAATATTGCAGCACCCACTGCACCCTACTTTACAGTTGAAATTATTGTAATGCCCTTTGAAAGGAACAAATTTCCCCTTCTGCTTTTGAATGCCTTTTGAATGACCCTTGGATCGGACCTGCCACTGCAAATGGCTTAAATTCTACTAATTAAAATTATTTTACACCAGCAACCAGTGTTTTCTCAATTGCATTGCAAACATTTCAGATTCAGGCTGTTCTCTTGCAAATTATTTTGGAACAATTAGGGGTATTAATATATGGAAAAGATCTGAATGTTCTGACTACCTTGTTAATTTATCATGGTTCCTGGAAGGGTTAACTATTCAGCCATCACTCTTGTCATCACCTTCATATCATCTTTTAGCTAAAGCAGTGTAGTGGCTGACTGAACATTTGGCATGGAGTAAAACTGAAAACCACTCTGTGACATTTACATTTAACTAATGTGACAGGGCTGGATACAGACTAGTGCAACTAGTTTCCAGAAACTAGTCAAAATATCTAACAATAAAAAAATACTAAGAAAAATAAATCATGCTAGAAGATGTAAATTCGTCGCAGGTGTTTCATTGTAATACAGAACAGAATTTGTTAATTCCAGACTTCAACTGCACTGCATTTTCTGCCAGCCTCCAGCGGACCAGCACCTTGCGTTCCATTGTGACCGCCTGACCTGACCTTTGCCCCTACCCCCTCCGTAGACCTTTGCTCAAAATGTGCACTAGTGCAAAATTTCAATTGTTTCTTGTGAACTAGTCAAAAGTCTCTTTCATTGGCTGAGCACGATTGTGCACCAGTCAAGTTCTCTTCTCATTGGATGCTGCGTTTGCGGTGCACTAGTCGTGAACTAGTCAATATGGCGTCACTTTCAGGGCAGGTCGAGCGTCAGCCTGTTTGTCGAAAGGAAGATTGTTCACCGTTTGATATCGGTACTGTGTATAAAGGCATTGCTTCGTTTTCCGATGCTGAAAAGTTTCGATTTATTGAAAGCGTTTGGAAGCCAGATCTGCTGTTCGAGTTTCCGGCTTCGAAAGAAACTTCTGGAAAGCAGCGAAAGTTTCGACAGGAATGGCTCGTGAAATACCCTTGGCTTGTTTATTCAAAGTATTTAGATGGTGCGTTTTGTTTGCCTTGTGTCTGTTTCGGAATGGAGTGTGGCAGAAATGGCGCCAAATTAGACAAACTGTTCCGATCCCCGCTTACATTTTGGACAACGGCGTGTAGCAGGATGGAAAGTCACGCGAGCGGAAAGTCAGAAATTCACAAATTTTCTGTTATGGCAATGCAGAATTTCTTGAGTGAAATGAGAAGGCAAACTACCCCCATTGATCAGCAGTTGAACCGGTTGATACAAGCCCAGATCGATGAAAATAGAGAGAAAATGAAATCGATTGTGAAAACTGTAATCTTTTGTGGTCAAAACAACATTCCGTTGAGGGGGAAACGAGATGACAACCCTGATGACAGAAATCTTCAAGGAAACTTTCAAGCCCTTCTGGAGTTCCGTATCGACAGTGGCGATTTAAAACTTAAGGAACATCTCGAGAATGCGCCAAGAAATGCCACCTACCGTTCGAAAACGATACAGAACGAGATTATCGAGACCGTGGGGAATTATATTTCTTCAAAGATCATTGCGGAAGTTAAACAAAGCAGAATGTTTTCTGTTATGGCTGACGAGGCAGCGGATGTTTCCAACAAAGAAAACCTGTCTCTTGTTCTCCGTTATGTCGACTCTTCAAAGAATATTCGAGAGGAGTTTGTTGGTTTTTACCTTTGTGGAGAGGAAACAACCGGTAACGCAATCAAGGAGTTGATAATTAATACAGTGCGTGACCTTGGTTTGACCATGGATAATTGTAGAGGTCAATCTTATGATGGTGCTGGAAACATGGCTAATACCTCACCAATATTTACTTACCTAAGCTTTCTGCTTGTTATGTACAGGTAACAGATCGTGTTAAGTATTATTTTTTATAAAATCGTTTTTAGTAATGCCAAAAAGTCAAGAATTGCTAAGTTTTAGGTATTGAAAGCAAATTGTTGTACTAAATGTTTCAAGTGTCATGGAAAAAATTATTTTGGTGGAAACTAGTCACGAAAAATGCTGGATCCACCCCTGATGTGCTATTCCTAAATCAAATATCAGACTGGGTTCCTCGCTCACATTTCAATGGTTTTTGAAGTTATTATGTTTACCTCATATTGAAAACAGCCATTGACAATGTAATGATGAAATCTGGTTTGCGTTTCTACACTTTTCGTACCATTCTGTGCTCAGCAATTGTTTATTTTAAGTACAATTATACAAAATGGTGGCTAGAGGCTGTACACGATGAACATAACCGGAAGTTAAATGTATATATGTGTACTTTAAGTATAGCGATACTCACCGTTACGTCACCTATTGTCATTAATGTGCCAACCAGAGGTTTATTGGCTGTCGAAACAAAGGATTCTTTTGTTCTGTGGTTGGCAAAATTTAAATATCAAAAGACTTGTTTGTAAACAGTGAGTATCGCTATACCAACAGCTAAGAACATCAAATAGTACTCATTTGGAATATTATTTTTAGGGCTAGTTTATTTTAGGGGTAGTCCATTTAGGTAGTCCATTGGGGTAGTCCATGGACTGGGGGTCAGTGATTTGTCCATTAGCTAAATTCCAGTTTGCTAAGTTTCAGCACGATTCTATCGGTAGCACTTATACGAAGCTTCACACACGATTAACATCAAAGACATAAGCTTAAACCAGTCTTCAAAATAAAATCAGATCATTGTACGACAAGAAACGCTTACCTTAGACATCAGGTCCCAGTAAATTTCTGTTAGAACAGTTATTGTTTGCGAAACGTCTGCAAAGTTTCTGCTCATTTCATATTCCTCTTCATTCGGCATACAAATAAAGGACATATATTCTGTGTTTGGGGACTCGTTTTGGCCGCGTCAAGTAGGAAGAACAGCAACAAAACTATCCTATGTAACTCAAAACTCACTCCACTGTCCACTCCACTTCATCGGTTAGGACTTGTTTCCATATCTCAAAATGCCCTTGGATACCTGGTGATGCGTACACAAAGTAAATACTGATTAGGTCTAAGCACTGAAAAATACTGATTAGGCCTAAGCACTGAAAGTACTGATTAGGCCTAAGCACTGAAAATACTGATTAGGCCTAAGTACTGAAAATAATGATTAGGCCTAAGCACTGAAAATACTGATTAGGATTAGGGTTAATGGTTAGCTTCTTTATAGGTTCGGGTGTTCGGATTAATACTTAATCCAACCCTTGCAGCGAATCCTAGGTGGTTTAGTGGTTAGGAGAGAAGACCACCGATCTGACGCCCGGGATCGATGCCCACTCGTCACACTGAAAATTTTTTTTTCCCTTATAATTGAAGAGACTTGCACTTAGACAACATTTGTTGTGCAGAAACTAAGTCTCTGTGTCAAGAAACTTAGAAATTTCATGTAAGTGTAAGTGAATAGGGGGAGGGAACTTTGAGATATGGAAACAAGTCTTTACCCACTTCATCGCCCGGCGCCATTTTGAATGTTTTTTTAAGAGCCCGCATTACGTACCACCAGGAATCCGCTGTGAATATCCCAACGGAGTGGGGGATGGGCAGCAGCTTTACTTTCTCCCAGGCCTCACTCATTTCGTTTCAAAAAAAAACATCGCTCTCCTCCTAAACCAATTAAAATTTGAAAAAACTGACAACGTCTTCATTAAGGGCATACACTCAGGCCTTTGGCAAAATTTTCTTTCGTTGCTAGCTCAAATGGTCGTTGAGCAGGAAGCTGAGGCCCGGTCCAAACGCCGCTCCACTCATGTGCCGAACCAAACTCAATAAAGTTCGACTTTAGAGCGACTTTGGAGCAACGGCTGATTCAGACGGCGTACTTGCGTCGAACTTAATTCGGGAAGCTCGTGGTAAACAATTTTCGATGAGAAAATATGCGTTCTGAATTCAAGAACTCTGTCGAAATGGAAAAGCTGTGACTAATGTCTCTCTGTCCAAGCAATATTTTGGGAAGCAAATTCAGTCGCAAGGTTCCTTGTTTGTATTTAGACAGGTTTTGTCCCGGTAAATACGACATGTTAAAGGGAAATCTCATAAGCTGGGCTAGTATCACGAAAAAACAGCAAAAACTGAATTTGCGCTAAAAAAAACTCGCTCAAACAGTCCCGATTCTCGTAAATCGAAGGCAAGAAGGGAGCTCCGAAACGTGACAGAATTTTTGTTGTGTTTAAAATTTATTTTTAGCGACGACTTCGAGCTTCATGCATGATTGGTCACGCCACTCAATTTTGAGCCAATCACGAGTGCCGTTATATGAAAAATACATTACAGTAATTTATGCGTTAGGTTCGGCACATGAAAAGAACGCCGTATGAATCAGCCGCCGCTCCAACGTCGCATAGTGCGGCAGACCCTGCCGAATTTAATGTTGTTTGCCGCTCCAAATCTAATCTGCCGAACCCAACTGATTCAAACGCCGCTCTTCTGCCGTACTTAACTCATCAGTTAGGTTCGGCGCATGAATGGAGCGGCGTTTGGAACGGGCCTGACAAACTTTTCAAATAGATTTTCTACTGCCGCACTTTTTTAGGAAAAAGTAATCATGGCCATTTTCTAAAACACTATTTATTAAACTACAACTTCGCTTAAAAATATTCTTCGAGAAAGGTTCTAGTAAACTTTTAGAACAAATATTAAAATTTGGCCCGTTCTGGTCACGTGACCGATGACGTCACGGCATTAAAAATAGCAAAAATGTAAATTTCATAAAAATATCCACCCATTTCCAAATTTTTGTTTCCTGGCGTTTTAAAGCAACGCGAGATAGCACTTGTACCCAGACTCCCACTTTTTGAAAATTGTACATAGCTCCCTTAATATTTATATTTTGTTCGGTACCCGGGCAGTCCGACATGGCTCACACCATTGTGCTTTAAACCACGTTGACTGCTTTTTCAATAACAGAATAATTTTGTCACAGTGAGCAGAAACGCACTTCAGAGCAAAGTCACGTGACCAATGACGTCATCGCCCTAAGTCTTGTACCATTATTAGTTTATGGTAAGACTTATTTCTAGACAAAGTGGGGGTCTTACTGCCCTCAAACTGACCAAGTTATTTGGGATTGACGATTTTCCAGCTGCAAAGGATTCTGGGAAGGTTCTTATTATAATTATATATTGTTATTTAATTATTATTATTATTATTATTACTAAGTGACAATCATTTTTATGAAACGGTATTTTCCCATTAGTACTCGTTTAATTTGTAGAAGCAGAACGTCTTCTCGTGATCAGAAACATATCATCATTGTGGTGATGTGCTATTTTGTTTACTACCTGTAGGATTTTGTTCGCCTTTGCGGGATCTTCTAGATCTGCGGGATCTAGATGTGGCAGCCCCTGGGTTGCGGCAAGGCTCAAGTCCCCCTTGACCAGCTCGGGGTCTGGGAGCTAGAGTACATGCGCAGTACACCTCATTGCATCAACCATTGCATCACAACCTTCTCATCTTTGCAACAACTGGTCGGTGGCGAGTACATAACCTATTTTTACCGATTTTTAACCTTATTCATCCCCATTTTCCACGGTTATCAGATCACCGACAATTATTCTGGTTTTTCACGGATCTATTGCCTAGGTACGTGTAGTAATCATCCGATCCCAGAGAAAAGACAACATCTTGTTACTTGTTCCATATTTTTGTACGTGTACGGGTTCACGGCCTAAAATCCCAAACAGAAATTTATAATTTTTGAATTGAGCTAATATTTATACAGAGTTGTAAAAAAAGAATATTTTAAATTATGGAAATATCTGAAAATATTGTTGTAAATACTCCTGTTGGAAACACACCAAGTAAATGTCCGTGGGGAACAAGCCCGGCTGTGGCTCCCTGTTCTCTTACCACTGTTATGGATGAAGAAGTGGCCAAAGAGCTTCAAGCTAAGGAGGATTATTTGGCGGGGTATCATCTTCAGGCGAACTCAGTGCCATCTGGACTCACATTTGAAGGTAACGTGTGAATATTTTGCTTTTTGTATGCGGTTTAATATTGCTTTGATTCATGATCGCAGAGACTTGTAGACAAAAAACCCAGCTTTTAGTAATGTTGCAGTTTCGAGCTTGTGTTGCTATCAACCGGAAGCTGAAGTTGTAGCTGTTTAATATTTTCAGTTTGACTCACTAGAATGGAGGGAGGTAGACGGCGTATTGTTTTCAGGGATCTACAGTTTTCAAGAGTTTTGTTCTTGACATGATTTAATAGACTGCAGACCACCATATTACAGTGGAACTTTGATTTAACAAAGCTGAGGGCCAAAGGACTGGAAAAATACATGCATTTTCACTATAACAAGGTTTCAGCGAGGTTCTTCTCCATACGTTGTATTATTACTGAATGAAGAATATCTTTCAGTATAGGGAGGTCTTCGTTAAGTAGAGGTTCGTTAAATCAAGATTCCACTGTACAAGACATTATTGAACATCTGTGGCTGAGAATTCGACCATGCCTGTTTTTATTGGTGTTTTGGTTTTCAAAAGTTTAACAGCTTGCATGTTGGTTTGCAGGGGGCACAAGTCCAGACACTGAAAATGATTTTCTTCTGGCTCAGATGATTCAGCTAGAGTATGATAAAGAGTATGATCGTTCAATTGATTCGATGGAAAAGAGATATAATGGGGAAAGCAAAGGTATTTACAGTTGTGAGTTTGTAAGTGGGGTTTCTATGCATGCACATTTATACAATATGGACAATCTATGTATAACAATTGTAAACTGAACACTACATTTACATGTACTGTGAAAGCGATGAACGATATATTTTCGATTTAAAACTGAAAAATTTGCAGCATATTCACAAATACCATTCTCAAGCCACAAAAATTTGAGAATTTCAAGAGTTACATCTTTTTAATATGAAGGTGGTAAACAACAGAATTCGTCTCGCGAGAGGATGGTAACTTACTTTTGAGCGGTACTGTAGGCTCTAAATGGCACTCTGGTTAACCCTTTACCACTGAGTTTAATCGCAAAGAGTTAACTACTTCCCTGAATGGTATGTCGCTACATTAGTAGTTGATCCCTGGTATCACCATACTCCAGGTCATTCCAGTTGTGTTCTATGAGCATTCCTTGACCTGTGTTATGAGACCCAGAGACATTTTTGTAGTAACCATTCTCTTCTCTAATGACGTAGCACAATGGTCCCTGTTAGACTCAAATTCTGGGAATGTCTGCTTGCCTGTGTGCACACTTTCTTTATTGGAGTTTTGTGTTCAAGGCACTGCTTGCTAGCTGGAACATATACCTGGTGGCATTTCTCATGGCTTTGCTACTCACTCTAAATTCCAGACAAAATAATCTATGTACATGTCAGCTCCTGCTATGCAGAGCTCAACCTCACTTACTTGTTATGACATCAGTCTCACATTAACTTTTGATCAAAGTGTACAACAACAAAGTGCTGCTGTAAACCTTATTAGAACAACAGAAATAGGCACAGCTCCTGAGTTGGGTTTAAGTGTATATCTTATATTTGTGTCTCGCTTGTTTTCAGTGTCTGTATCATTTGACAACTTTCGCAATGTCCATCCAGTCTTGAAAGATGACTCCAGTTCTACAGATTCAGATGACTGGAATGATGACGATTTAGGTAAGCAAGCTCATGCCAAATAATAATATTACAAAGCTTAGACTTTTCAACTGGTAGTTCTCTTGATATCTCAACAGATCCTCCTGCAGCACCCTCTAAAACTCCACCTAAACAGTCTCCTGGTAAGAAAAAGGAAATAATTACCAAACATGATTCAACAGTTTGTGGACGACGTAATGTAAAGATTATGGAAAAGGTAGATTATGAGTTTAAGGCCCATTCCAAAGGCCGCTCCATTCATGCGCCGAACCTAACTGATGAGTTAAGTACGGCAGAAGAGCGGCATTTGAATCAGTTCGGTTCGGCAGATTAGATTTGGAGCGGCAAACAACATTAAACTATGCGTTGTTGGAACGGCGGCTGATTCATACGGCATTCTCTTCATGTGCCGAACCTAACGCATAAATTACTACATAATGTATTTTTCATATAATGGCACTCGTGATTGGCTCAAAATTGAGTGGCGTGACCAGTCATGCATGAAGCTCGAAGTCGTTGCTAAAACTAAACACAACAAAAATTCTGTGACGTTTCGGAGGTTCCTTCTTGCCTTCGATTTACGAGAATCGGGACTGTTTGAGCGAGTTTTTTTTACCGCAAATTCAGTTTTTGCTGTTTTTTCGTGATACTAGCCCAGCTTATGAGATTTCCCTTTAACAGGTCGTATTTACCGGGACAAACCCAGTCTAAATACAAACAAGGAACCTTGCGACTGAATTTGCTTCCCAAAATATTGCTTGGACAGCAAGACATTAGTCACAGCTTTTCTATTTCGACAGAGTTCTTGAATTCAGAACGCATATTTACTCATCGAAAATTGTTTACCACGAGCTTCCCGAGTTAAGTTCGACGCAAGTACGCCGTCTGAATCAGCCGTTGCTCCAAAGTCGCTCTAAAGTCGAAATTTAGTGAGTTTGGTTTGGCACATGAGTGGAGCGGCGTTTGGACCGGGCCTAAGTGATGGTTCCTTTTTGTTTTTGAAGTCAAATGTAACCAATTTGTTGCATCCATTTTCCTGGCAGTAGATGTACATCTGTTGATAAAAACGTTTTCACATTTTCCGTGCTGTTTCTGTTGTAGTTCCCACCGAGTTTTGCTGCTGGTGATGTTGGCAGTTCAGCACTTGACCTTAAGCTTTCAAACAGTGTGTTCAATACTTTGAAGCAACACTCTTACCGCGAGGAAAGGCAGAGTGCTCGACTTCATGAGAAGAAAGAACATTCAACACATGTAAGTAAAACTCTCTTGAACTTGAGAAGCGTCAGTGTGTTTATCCAAGACCAACATGCTGTCCAGAACGAAATATACTGTCTCTTAGTTACATTAGGCTAAAAGGCATCAAGCTTGGAGAAACATACCTGCTACAAGGCATAAATTATATTATTTTTGTTGTTACTATCAAGCAGTTTTTATGTTGAAATTAACTTGCCAATTTTTTTACTTCTAAGTTTGTACAAAACTTTGTGCAAACAATGTCAACTTGGTGAAAACAACAACCACACTTTGCATTAACCCATTAACTTGTGTGCCAACTGTAATTGGGTGTGCAAAAACCCATTCCCAATTTCCAGTGCCGGCTGAACCAGCGGTAAAAAAGCATGTGTGGACAATTGCCTTTCCTACCCTCCCTGAAGACTTTTTGGTTGTCCTATTGTTCTTTTGTAGTGAAGGACAAATAAACCAATGAAAATAAACTTTCTGAGCATATTTTTAGAGGACTTTAGGGGTCCTAGAAAGAGGTTTTTTCATCTTAAAATCATGCACTTGGAAAGTGTAGGTAATCATGGGGCATTGCAGGCCAAATCTACGAACTAGCAGGTTCTTGTTTTTTGTTCCTAAAATGGTGAAACTACTTCTGCGTTGAACTGTTTTGACAAGTGTGGACATTGTTCTTGTAAAGTAGATGTTGTTCATTCAAACTCAAGGTTGACATTGTTCTTTCAAACTCAAGTTTTTCATAGAAAGTTGACATTCGTACAAAGTGTAAACATTATTCATGCAAAGTTGTTCAGTGACATTCTTTGCCCAAAGTTGACCTTGTTTTTGCAAAGTGTGGTCATTGTTTTCACGAAGTTGATGTTGTTTGCACAAAGCTTGTACAGAGAAAAAAGAAAATTGGCAAGTTACTTTTAATATAAAAACTGCTTGATAAGTTATCATTTTGCAATGACTGTGTTAATCTTGTGGTTGGCGTATGTTTACAGGAGCAAGTGTTAGATCCAAAGACCAGACTGATGTTGTACAAACTGGTAAATGGAGAAGTACTGGAGGCCGTAAATGGCTGTATCAGCACAGGAAAAGAAGCATGTGTCTTCCATGCTAATGGAGGAAGGTTTGTGTACTTATGTGTCAAGAAAAATATATTTATTTAGTCCGACATTGACATTAGTACATTTTTCAATTTGAAGGAGAGAGGAGGAACCCATGCCAGAGGAGTGTGCAGTGAAAGTGTTCAAGACAACTTTGAATGAATTCAAGACAAGGGATCGTTATATCAAGGATGACCATCGATTCAGAGATCGCTTCAGCAAACAGAATCCCAGGAAGGTCATCAGGCTCTGGGCAGAGAAAGAAATGTGTAATCTAAGCAGGTTGGTTTTTTTTATGCTGTTCTTCTTTTACTTCTCAAACTCATTAATAATTCATCAAATAAGAACTTAATTAGCATAGATTTTGACAATTATTTTTACTTCATCTCCCTTTACTCCTTAGTTTTTGTTTGATTGAGAAGACATATCAAACACTTGAGACAGTGTTTCATCGGCTATCCAAACACCTCACATTTTGTCAAAAATACTCTGCTGTGCGTCGTATTTTCAACTCTCTTCTCGGTGTTTGGATATCTGATGCAACACTGTCTCTCGTGTTTGATATATTACATATCAATCAATGTGCAGTGTTCATGTAATGAGTTTTTTCTTAATAACATGACGTATATGACTGTTGACTCATTGACTTGATTTAGGCACCTAGCAATTAAAACAAGACAAATCAATTAGCATAGATTTTGCTTTTTCATTTGATCCTTAGTTTCTGGTTTGATTGAGAAGATATATCACACACTTCAGAGTATTTCATTGGCTATCTTAACTCCTTGTATTTTGTCAAAAATACTCTGCTATGCATGATATTTTCAACTCTCTAAATCTGGTTTTTGGACATCCTGATGAAACTTTATCTCTCACATTTGTTTACTTCTTGTTGTTCACAGGATGAAGAAAGCTGGTATTGCATGTCCTACTGTTGCGCTCTTGAAGAAGCACATTCTGGTCATGAGTTTCATAGGAAAAGATCAGCAACCTGCACCAAAACTGAAAGATGCTGTTTTGTCTCCACGCCAGCTACAGCTGGCGTATGAGCAGTGTGTTCAGGTACCTTGCGACTAATTATTACAAGTATTTCTTTTTTATGTGGAGGGCAAGAAATAGTGTTAAGCTGTGATGTCTCAACAGTGTCCATATATGTGTATCATCACCAGTGGCGGATCTGGGGGGGGGGGGTACCCCCTGCTTATTTTGGGTAAAAAACGAAGAAATGACAGAAGAGAGAAAAGCCAGCAGGACAAGTAAACCAAAACCGCCCCCACCCCCTCCCCTCCTCTTAGCTCAAGGTCTGGATCTGCCACTGCTATCACACAAAACATGCAGCCAGATTACCACTGAAGCATGTACTGTGTTGAACTATTACAAATTTTATAGATTGTCGATGTTCTTTTTTTCAGATGATGTGCACAATGTACCAGAAATGCAAACTGATCCATGCAGATCTGAGTGAGTACAATATGTTGTGGCATGAGAATAAAGTATGGTTCATCGACGTCAGTCAGTCTGTGGAACCAACGCACCCTCATGCATTGGAGTTCCTTTACAGAGACTGCACAAATGTTGTTGAGTTTTTCACAAAGTGCAGAGTGCCTGATATCTTAGCAGCTCATGATTTGTTCAACAAGGTATCACAGCTGGATATCACTCCTAGCACAGATCAAGACTTTCTCTCTCAGGTATGTGAAATTCTCCTGATGTAAGCTGCTTGTGCATTGGCAAAACTTGCTTACATCTTACCTCTTTGTAATCAAGTTTATAAATGAAGGGGTGAGTGCAAAACGGTGCTAAGTGACGATTTAGGTGGTTTTCTTTTTTTCTGCAAACGCGCCTGAAATTTTGCTTGCCGCTTTCAATTGAATAGAAAAACATTACCCCGTATTTTTTTTCGCTGGTTTGCTCTTCGTTTTCGAGATATTACGTATGCAAACAACCCTCCGTGATCTATTGTTGAACGAAAAACAAAAGAAACCTTTTGTTTCGCTAAAGCATCAAGTCACTATAACACAATAATTTCTCACCGCCGCTTCGTTAGCTCAAGGGGATAACGCGCCGAACGAAGCTGATTCGAATTTGTTTTGATGTGACACTCGAGGGCTCGATTCGAGGTCGGTGAAATCTTTTTTTTTTTTTTTTTCGTTGTTGTTTTTCTTCTTCTTTCAAAATCCTTCTTCGTGTCTTTGTAACTGAACTGCCGTTTTCACTGGTAGGGATTTTTTTTTAGCTGCCTTTGTGACGTCGGGTTTTGGCGCGCAAAGCATCGATTACTTCGATAACACAAATTCAGAGCTTACCTGTTAGTTAAGCAGAGTTTGCTCGTTATTTCCAGCGATATTTGAAGCTTATTCGAGGAATATTTGCGCCCGCCTGGTAGGAGATTTGGCATCATTAAGCCTTTGACCCTCGTTAAGTCACCCAGCATTGCTCAAAGAACCGAGGAATGTTTTTGTTCTGAGATCATGGTTTAAGTCCGCCGTTAACTTAGCCATTGAAGAACAAGTGAGCCAGGCGGTAGAGTCTAGAAATGCTTCTTCTTCCAAAACAAAGCATCTGTCCTGGACTTATGGCTCATTTGCCAAACTTCGGCGTGTGTCAGTTTTGGAAATTAGAACTGCTTTCTAGACTCTTATTATTTTCTTGAAATCAGCCATCCAACAACCTTCGCTGCAAAAATTTCTGGGATATCCCATAATAATCTTTCATACGTAAAGCGCCGTGAGCATTGTGTGCGTGACTTATAGCTCGCCTTAGTGTGTGACTCAGACACGGCCGGGGACTGGCGAGAAAGGCCAGGCAGCAAAGTCCTTGAAATTTGACCTGTACCGAGTGTAGAGTTGAAAAGTTGCCGGCTAAATTAAACAGATTGAAAGCCATTTTTACGGGCCAAACAGAAGCCAAAGACAAATCGCAGGTGGGTTAAATTGGCAAGCAAGCGTTCCGTGAGTGTGTATCGTGGATTTCCGAGCAGATGATTACTTTGAGTTGTGACAGGATCGAGCCCGCCGCGAAGAAAAAACTGAAGACAAAGAACGCCTGATCGCAGGTTAGGAAGAAGAAAACTTCAGCTCAAATGTAAGTTTTGCTTTGTATTTCAGCGTTCCTTTGCTGATAAATTTTCCGTTTCATATGCTTTCTTTCGGCATGAGCAGCATGTTAGCTTAAGGCTTCCTCTTTCAGTGTTGTCAGAAATAATCATTTCATGGAACGAGCAGTTTTTTACCAAAAAAAATAATTTCACGTAGAAACATTTAAACATTTAAGTCACTGACGTAGCCGATTTGCAAAACGTTCAGCCTCTATCTCTAGGCACTATTCATTGACTTGATTTACGCATCGATTCGTGCACTAGATTTCCTAAGTCGAGATTGTTTTCCTTGGCCTAACACTGCGGTAACACTAACGTATCTTGACCTTAACTCTAACCTAATACGAAGCGCTAACCCTAAGCAATAACTTTAACCTTGAACGCTAGCCCTAAGCCTAAAAAATAAGCGCTAGCGCTAACCCTAAGCAATAACTTTAACCTTGAACGCTAGCCCTAAGCCTAAATAATAAGTGCTAGCGCTAACCCTAAGCAATAACTTTAACCTTGAACGCTAGCCCTAAGCCTAAAAAATAAGCGCTCAGTAGCGCTAACCCTAAGCAATAACTTTAACCTTGAACGCTAGCCCAAGCCTAAAAAATAAGCGCTCAGTAGCGCTAACCCTAAGCAATAACTTTAACCTTGAGTGCTACCCCTAACCCTAACAAGAATCATACTAACCCTAACCTTGTTCCGTAACCCTAACCTTCAACGTTAACCCTAGTTTCGAGCGGTAACCCTAACCCTGACTCTAATAAAACTGGGAACTCTTAACCCTAGGAGTTAAAGTCAGCATTTGAAAAAAACTTCAAAGAGAAACAACGCTAATAGTACTGTGTAACAAAGCAGTTCCAAAAGACGCGGACTGTGACATGCAAGTGTTTTAGCATACTTTATTTCTGGAATACGTAATAGAAACAAGGGAAATAAGTGCAAGGCAGCTTTCTACAGGTATAAACAAATTGGCATGCGAAGTTTGCAGCTGTGTTGGCCATGTTCGATTTCAGCGAAAAATCTAGCGGACATTCTTGCACGTGGCCTTTCAACTGAGCTTACATGCTGCGTGAAATGAACTTTTCACGGTTCTCTAAGTGAAATCAAAGTCCTTGCGCGACGCGATAATGTGAAGTCAAAATTTCAACTGTCCGTAAATGACCTGAAATCAACATTGTCTAAAGCTTGCGCGTTGCGTAAAATTAACATTTGCCTGTGAATTGAGTGAAATTAACGTCTTTGCGGTCGCACGTTAACGTGGAATCTTATTCTAACGGTTTTTACCTCAAATCAGCATTTTTTTCATGGTTGCACGCTGCAAAGATCAATATTCTGCGGGATTTTAAGTGAAATTACCGTCTTTGCAGTCACGTGCTGGCGTGACAACAAATACAAGTTTTTGCATACGTAATATCTCGAAAACGAAGAGCAAACCAGCGAAAAAAAATACAGGGTAATGTTTTTCTATTCAATTGAAAGTGGCATGCAAAATTTCAGGCGCTTTTGCAGAAAAAAAGAAAACCACCTAAGATCATCACTTAGCACCGTTTTGCACTCACCCCTTCAAATAAGGACTGTGAGAAGATATATACACTAAGTCTTGGTGTACTGTACATGGCATGTCATTGGGGACTTTGATCTGTCAAAGGGGTAGTGCATTTAGATATCAGTAGTAGTCTGTGGCTTGGATGTTCATCACATTGTACTTTTGGATTCCTTTCCAGATTCAGTCGTATGAGAAGCATGAACTTTCAGTCGGAGGAAGGAAAAATTTGGAGCCATATGACTTTGACTACTTTTTCAGCAAGACAACTGGACAATCTCAGTGAACAAACTGACACCTCTTCACCAGAAAACTATCAATGACAAGACAGCTACAGCTCAGTGAAGAGATAATAGATCCCCAATCAGCTTTCAGTGATTAATGGGCAACTCTCACAAAGAACGTTGACAACCAAGTCTTTCAGAACTCTATTACTGGTACCATATCCTGATTACAATTAAACAAAATTTAAACTTATTTGGTAGCTGTTATTCATTCACAAGCCTACTTTATGTCCTACTATCTCGGCACACTCTTTAAAGTGGTACTATGATGAAAATTGCATCTTTCCTGTCGAAGCCATTTTTAAACATAAACAAGTAGTTTGTATGAGAAGAAAAGTGCTGTTCACTATTTTCAAATATATCTATTTGTTCCAGAGATATTCAAGTTTTTAAACTATGCAAATTGGCCATTAAGTGATGACATCATAATATACTCAATCAAATTTTGGTCAAATATGAAAAAGACATCTCAGCCAAGTTGTTTCAGAAATGTTTGACTCTCTCTGACTCTCAGTAAGATTCTATTAAATGTGCTCCACAATACAAACTTAACAGTTTTGTTACCATGGCAACATACTGGGTTCCAGACCTCCCCAATATTGAAGGCATTTTTGGCCACCTTTTACATCCCATTTTCATATTTGCAAATGGTGTCTCATATGCATGATCTAGCAAGCATAAATATGTTACCTTGAGCTGAAAATTACTAATATTATTGAAATCAAGTGGGTTGGGACTGAAAAAGAGTGAGTTGCCATGGGAACATAACTTTTTATAGCCATAGGTTTATTTCCTATAGAAATATTTACGTTGTGTAAGCCTACCAAGTTTCAATGGTCTGCATTGCAAATTGGCCAAGATAGCTCTATTTATATACTTGATATAATATACACTCAAAAACATTTGTTTCCTGCCCCGGAAACATAATAAAAGTTAAAAAGTTTTACAAACTCGGAGCTAAAAGTTAAAACTTGTGAGATATTTCGTCCGTTTTTTTCAACCGGACTTCATCAGTCAATGACTGATGAAGTCCGGTTGAAAGAAACGGACGAAATATCTCACAAGTTTTAACTTTTAGCTCCGAGTTTGTAAAACTTTTTAACTTTTATTTTGATATAATATGGTGTTGAGTGTATGACATCATCAGTCATTTCATTTGTATATTTTACCCATTTTTCAAACTTAAATATCTCCGGAACTAATGTACATGTATGTTTGCAAATGGTAAACAATGTTTCTACTCTTTCATGGAATTCTATGTGATACATCTAAAAAAATGAAGGGGTAAAAATTTGATTCATAGTACCATTTCAAACCAGTGGCTGAACTGTTTTTAAAAGAGTTTTAATGTCCACTTGCTCTTGTAAAGAGGTTTTATGTTGTTGTCTTAAGCCTACAGTATTGTACAGTCAGTTTTGTTATTAACAATTTATCAGCTACAGAAATGATTGTTAACAAGCTAAATCAGCATTACATGCCATCTAGATTTTCCTGATACATTTATGTTTAAGCTAAAACACTCTTGACTGGTTCTTGTGCCAGCTTTGGTGTTCCAGCAACAATGCCTGACTCAATTCCACATTCATCTGAGCCTCGCAGAATCTTGAAGTACCCTGCCGGGAGAAGCAAAAGGAAGCTTGTGAGCTTAACTGCAAAACAGAAAGTTTCTTCTGGCT
>JAHPZR010046039.1:27500-31590 GCA_019787425.1 Platygyra sinensis
ACATTCCACCCCTCTCAAACTGAACCGAGTACGTGTTTGCTGACGTGAAAAATGCATGCAAGGCTTACAATTAGAGCTTCCTTTATGAGAAAAACATTCGTATTACTCGTATGTATTCGTATGTTTAGTCGCATGTATCTGTATGTTAGTCGTATGTATCCGTATGTATCCGTATGTTAGTCGTATGTTACTAGTATGTTGTCGTATGTATCTGTATGTACCCGTATGTTCCGTATGTTAGTCGTATGTCACTCATATGTTACCCGTATGTACTCGTGTGGTGTTTTAGTCATGATCCTGTTTAAGACAAAAATTGTTAAAATCGATACCCTGTTAAGACAAAAAATGATAAAATCGATATCCCGTTTAAGGGCCTCTTCATATGAGCCCGGTAACCGGGCTGGCTCGGTTACTGGGACGAATTCTGTGGTGTGTTCATATGGGAAAATTTTCATCCCGATTACCGAGATCTCGGTTTTTGGTAACCGGGCCAGCCCGGCCTCTCATATGAACACATCGATGTTTTTACAAAGAAAAGAGTGGCGAGGTGAGATCTCGGAAACCGAGCCAGCCCGGTTGCCCAGGCTCATATGAAGAGACCCTAAGACAAAAATCCTGAAAAACATCCTACTGAAAAACATCCCACGTTAACAGGCGGCATTATGGTTTGTCCTTTGCGTCATCATGTTTATACCCTGGCTGGCGGCACGTCCATTAAAGAAGAAAGCCCTTATATAAAAGGAGTATTCTCCCCCGGGGAAAGAATCTAGCTGGTTTTGAAAGAAAGCTCGAGAGAGTACAATTCAAGGGAGAGAATGGGGAGAACCGTATGACTGGATGGAGGTTAAGTAGGCGGCGTGGCAGGCCGCAGAAGAGAAAAGTTAAAACGAGCACGATCCTCCCGCGTCCGATCCTCCCGCGCTTGTCGCGCTTTGCCTACCCTTGCCTTCGGACGTCTGTGCCCTTTCCGAGTACCCTTGCCTTCGGACGCCTGTCACTCAGGCTAAGGCCCTGTTTACAAGCAGGTAGGGTAACCCTAGTGCTAGGGTTACCCTTGCACTCGCACATTTCTTTTTATTTTCAACGACGCATTTACAAGGCAGCTAGGGTTACCCTAGCGCTAGGGTAACCCCAGCTGACTGTTAGGGTTACCCTGGCGCTAGGGTAACCCTAGCGCCTCGTAAGTTTCATGTTTTATTATTTTACACTGTTTACAGACGTGATACAACTTAATATAACATAGTTTACAATTATACAGAAATAATAAAAAAATACAAACAAAAGTTAGCCAGAAAAGAAACACTATTTAATCGTGTACAGTGACCAAAGTAGCTAATGAGCTTTCGAGTTGGTCACTGTCATGTGAGAGATAAATTGGCGTTGGCCGCATGTTAAGTATATTTGAAAGAGAAGAAAGACAAACTAGAAAAAAAAGAGACGAAAATGATATCCTACATATTGTGCATCATTATCTTCTATAGCTAGTAGTTAAATTATGGTCAGTTTTGAGAGCTCAATAGGAATCTCTTGTACTGCTTTTTTGAAGAGCATGTACGGAAAACATTTAATTTCTAGTGGGACAGATTCCCAGATTTTTGTTGCAGAGAATTAAATGCTCTGCTAGCTGCTAGGGACAACTCGCCTACCCGGGACAACTCCATTTTGGCTCCAAAAAGCAAAAGATGATCACAATAGTGACAAAATCAGCGAATTATGACCCAGAAAACATGAAGTTCTTTCACAATTTGTCATATTTTTGCTTTGGAAATAAATTATTTTCTAGTTTTGTTATCGTGCATTACTTACAAGGTCATCGAAGCGTAACAAGCGTAAAGTTGTCGCGGGTACCCTACCTGTAAACTGGGCCTAAGGGTTGAGTTGCATTATGGGCTTGGTATGGCGCTTGGTATATTCATTAACATATTTTCTATTGTCAGCGGCTATTATTGTAATGTCATGAGTACTAACTTCAGAACGACGCCAAACGTTCTGATGGCGGTGTTATTGAACATGTGCTCTTGATCTTGGACGAGCATGGCTTTCAGACATATAAAGATCTCATAACTGTTCAATTGCGACAAAGTTTTGGACGGGCAAGGCTGAAATAGCCACCGAGGAAACAGATGACGGAAAAGTTTTGCGGGCTTTGTCAGGCAAATGGCCTGAAAAGACAGCTAATTCTTTTCCAGTTGAATTTGGAAGAAGCGATTTTGTTGTGTGAAAACAAGGAGGTCAGTGCTGTGTTATTTTACTTTTTTTGGTTATTTCTGTTGTACTTTCCAAAGTATCTGTAGCAACAGTTGGTGACTGAATTTTGCTTTTTTTGTTTTTTGCAGTGCGTGTATCCTCTTGGAGTTACGGACAGTGCAAACTTAATCGTGAGTCGCAAAGCTTCGGAGGTCAACTCGTTCTTAAACTTGAAGAGAAGAAGGAAGAAGAAGTCAAAACCAAGAGAAACAGCGGTAATTGTAATCTAAGTTTGACTTAGCCTTGTTTATACGAAAAACTTTGAGATGCGTGCAGAAAACAGTAAATTGAAACAGCTGAAAATATCTTGTCGAATTGGAACCAAACTTCAACAGTTATACCACTTTACATTGTCTGCTACTATTGCCTTATTTTCTTTTGTGCAGTCTAGTAATTTCGAGAGTTTATGTTTTGTGGAACTAGAAGAAGCCGTTCCTGCTCAAATCTGAGAGAAAGCTTTCTCAGTTAAAAAGTTTACAGCCCTTGTCCAAGTATAGAGGTTTTAAAGTTATTAACCAGATGGTCACGTTGTTAATTTTCTTGGTAAGCAGCAAATTTCTTGAAGCTATTAGCTTTGAACCCATTGTTCAGTTAGGAAATTGCCTTAATTAATTTTCCCTCCCTTGAAGATTATTTTGGCAAAAACTACATGAAGAGTGCAGGCCAGTGTATATTGTTTTCATGAGTCTGGTCAAAATTCATTTTGGAAGATTGCCAAATTATCAAGCATACAAGGAAAAGAATATAAAGAATCATTGTTTTGGGCTATACTGTTGTCCCACAAGATGGATCACATACTAACTTAGAACCAAAGCAAATGGCATGATGTACATGCATAGTAGCCGACGTGATCAGATTATTGCATATACAAAGTCGAGCTCAAACAAATAGAAACATTCATTTTTGTAAACTCCATCATCAGCGATATTCACTCCAAAGCACAAGTGACGAGGTGTTGTGTTAATATATAATGAGTTTGAATTCCTGTTGACCACCTGATGTTCATATTTTTAAAAAAATTGATGCTACTTTATATTTTTCCTTTTAGGAACCTGAAAATGTTTTTCCAGAGTCCTTGTATCCTGATAGTTTGCTGCAGTGGCAAAATGTTGATTCGCTTTGTTGGTTGCATTCTCTGCTATCTCTAGTTGCCAATAATGCAACCCTGAACACATGTGTTAAACAACTACCCCCAAATGTGGACTCATTGTTAAGGACATTGACTAAATCATTCAACAAGGCGCAAGAGTTGTTAACGATAAACAGGGAACAGGCAGAGAAAGATTTATATGATGTCAGAGAGAAGGTGTGGAGCTATTTACAGCCCAAGATGAAGTGTGAACGGGGAGTGAATGACAGCCCAGTAACAGCATTGCCTCTTCTGTTACGGGAAAATAACATATTAGCAGAGAAGATGCTTCAAGTTTATCAGTGGGAATTTAACTGTACTTCCTGTGGGTATCATCAAATTAACAAGTAAGGTCAAAACCAAGTTTTCTTGGCTTATCCAGTTTTTGTGTACAGGATGTTTTTGAGTATTGTGTCAAAAATTCTCCTTCTGCCTCAGGTTCTGGTTTTTAATCAAGTTTTCTTTCCTGTACCAAGAGAAGGGAGAAGATCCTACACAATAAATTGGATGGCAGCTTCTAAACTTTACATGTTTTTCAGGATTTTACATCTCTCAGTCTGCTTTTAACATCTTTTAACAACATTGCATAACCTTCATATTTTCGTTATTCTGTAGTACATTTATAGTAATCTGACTTAAGTCTTTCATTTACTCCAAAGGAGGAAAAAGCACTTGGCAACTTTTCCAAATGTGACAGAAGACTTCAGCCTACAG